>VUQG01030707.1:0-14502 GCA_015106755.1 Etia nguti | reverse complement strand
GGGAGCCAGTGGTTAGTTAGTGGTTTGAAACTAAGAGGAGAAAAATGAACGTCTCGTCCAGGGCTAGGCCTGAAAATGTTACCGCAAACCAACCAACAAACCAAGTGGGAGAGGAAAGGAGATCGGAGCAGAGAAGAGGAGAAGGGGAAAAAAGCTAAGGATATGAAGAGAACCAGTGAGGCCTCCTCTTCCTCCTCTTCCCATATGAGGCCTGCTAACTCCTGCCTGTGCCGCAGGGGAGAAAGAAGGGGAGTGGTGCTTTTATAGCTGGACTGAACTGACTGAACCCACCATGTACAAACAGCAGGGAAAGTATGGAGACAACGGAGGCCTGAGGCCAGAAACCACACAGGGGGCTTCAGATGGTTTCAGGTTGAGGACCACAGGAGGGCTAGAGGTCCAAGGAAGAGAGGGATGTAGGAGTAAGAGGAGACTCCCTCCAAATCTCCCTCAAGTCCCTTTTTAGTGATACATCAACAGTTTTGGTTGTTTTTTCATTTACCTGTTGCTTCTTTTATTCACCTTTGTCCTTCTGTTCTTTCTTTGACTAGTTTTCCATCTCTTTTCCTTGTTTTCTTTCTTTCTTTTTTTTTTTTTTTTTGTTCCCTTCATTTTGTAACATTTCTTTCGTCTTTCTTTTTTATCCCGTCTTTCTGGCTCCAGATTGCTTCCTTTCCCGAACTGTTTTTTTTTTTCTTGGCTCATTACTGGACTACTCCACTTATTAAATAACTCATTCAGTCAGTCTCTTTTTTTTTTTGTTAAATTGCCTTCTTCCTTCATTCCTTTTGTCTTTTTTTTTGGCTGCACTTATTTTTTATTCCACACTCCCTTTCTTATTCTTTATTCCTTTTCTTTTCTTCCTAACTGCCTTCCTTTCACATCTGTTCCCACTGTTTTCCGTTCACTTTCCATCATCTTTGTTTCCCTTGTTTTCCCTGCCATCCCTTCATTTTTGCATTGATTTCCTCCTTTGGTAGTCCACATCAGATTATATATTTTTCATTTTATTCACTTCTTCCATTTCATCTTCTGTCATCCTTTTCCTCCCTGTGGCTCTGTTTGCCCTGAAACTTTTTGCTTTCTTTCATTTTTGCTCATACAGTTTAGTCATTTTCTGTATTTTTTTATAACTGATTAGTGTTATGAACTGCGATCCTTCATTTCTTTTTTTCACTAACTTTGTTTCTACTTTTTTTGTACTTTCTCATCTTTCCTCCTCATGTTATCATTCCTTCCTAACACTTATCTCCCTTTTCTATTTGTTTCTTTCTTTCCTCCCTCTTTTCTTTTAACAATTTACTTAAAACTTGTACACACAATCCTGCAGGTTTCCATGTGCATGAGCAGTGTTCCCACCCTGTACCAGACTGTGTGGGTGGAAGGGGCCTGTAAGACAGATGCACCCAACAACAACAGGAAAGGAGTTTTCTTGGCTCAAAACCTTTTCTAAAATCCATCCATGTGCGTCTGCCCAACCTTTGGAGAGCAGCATGATGCAACAAGCCTGCAACGCGCAAGGCACTGCATGACATGAAAACCACAAAATCAGCAAAAACTTTTGCCCCGACCACCATGTAACATCAGTAAGGGATTTTTGTGGGTCTTATGCACCAGTGGCCACTCCCCAAACCCTAACCCTGGATTTCAGACCCCGGAGAATTGAAGTTTAAGTGCAAGGATGAAGTTTGGAAGTTTTTTCTGATACAAACTTGTGCAGCGCAGTACAGAGGAGCCATGATTGGTGTGAGGAGTGTGGAAGTTTTGTATGGGCTTTGTGTCCACCTTGCCACACTTATGAGTGTGTAGAGTTGATGTATATGGGAGTATTTGTGTCCCTAAATATGCCAGCATTGTGGTTTTAAATTTAAGAATTTCAGTCTAGCACAAGTTGGTAGTTTGTGGACAGAAAAGGTTTTACGGTATGCAATTATATACCAATACAATTGTGGATCACCGCAAAAATGACAATAACGCCACTGTTACAATGCATGCAGCTAAAAATATGTCCCTTGTCAATGCATTTTCTCAGAGTATGGGCTTTCTGCTAATTTGGTTCAATTGTTTCCAGAGTGAAGACGCTACATTAGGAAATTCCGGCCAATATCAGTGTTCAAAATACCATTCTGGGCAATACCAACAGTAATACTTGCTGATCAGTTTAAGAGTCTTTGAGCTTATCAAACAATCTTTCGACATTTAGCCAGACCACATCTGATACAGGCAAGAGAGACACAGGAGATGAACACAGGCCACTGACACTGGTATATGCCATCTAACTTTTAGATATGCCAATAAAAAGTCAACAGGGTCAATGCCAATATTTGGCTCACATGTTGTTACAACCCCACTTCAAACTTCATGCCCCACCTTGAAAGCACTTTACCCCACTTTTTCATTTAGGCATGCTCGTATCACACAAACGCAGTCGAAACAGTGAAAACTGGTTACAGTATGATAGCGATAACTGTATCACAGGCCAAATTATGTCAATGGTACTTCGATGTGCAATGCTAGTCCAGTTAAATGTCACTTACAAAGCAAAAAGAACTGTGGTGAAGAAATCAAATGTAATTGTTTTCATTGGTTTGGTTTGGTTTCTTGTTTTTTTTCTTGATTGATATTGATATTGAATTTCTTGAATCGATTGAGAAGTAGTTCTAGTTAAGTTGAGAAATTCTTAGTGATCTGAGAGCTAAACAATGTCCACCCTAATTCTGTTGTTGTTTGTTGATAAAATGTTTGTTCATAAAATGACAATATGAAACATTTATTGACCACAATATGTAGCAGTTCTTTTAAAGCTCGTTGAGCCATTAAAAATGTCATGTAACTTACCAATTTGTTACCTGCATTCTTCAATGCAAACAAGGAAATAATGCTGTTGTTTTCCTAGCTAGGACCACTGCCATTCACATAAATGTTTCATTTGTTTAAAATTCAAACTAAAGCAGCATTTCATCAAGTCCACAAAGTTTTGTTACTGGTTATTTCTTTAACTTTTTTTTATCCAAGCAAAACACATTTCAGAAGAAAAGAAGAAGAGGTCCTAAACTAAATCCCTGAGGAGCTCCTGAGATTACCAAGAGTAAGAAGATCATATGTGGCTGTAAAGATTACTGTCATTAATATTAAATAATAATAATTTTATGGAAAAAAAAATCATAAAATGTCATTTCTAAAACTCAAGGTGATATCTTTGAATACCTTATATCAAAAACAGGTCAGAAAACACAAAATATATTCAGATATATCATAGACAAAGAAAAACACAGATGCTAAAAATGTTTAGTATTCTTATTGATTAGATCCATAAAAACGCCTAAAGATTCTCAGTAACAACAGATGTCAACCTGTATTAATACTGTAAATGTTTGGGGTTTTTTAATACTTGAATCATTACATGGCTCGCATATTTATACATAGGTAGTTAAATTCTGTAAGTGCTGCGACACATATGGCCAGCACATATTTTAAACCAATATTAGGGAAACGTCAAGGGACTCTTTGATTTCTCGATCCACGGACAAAGATGAGATTTACCTTACAACAGCCTGTGGAGTGAGACAGATCTTCTCCCTGTAGTTTGCCTGAAGATGCTTCTTCAATGGTCGCACTGTGAGCTCAAAAATTCATCAAAATCAAGCGAGTTTGTCCGACGTGTCCTGTATCATCTTCATCTAAGTTATCAGTTTTCACTGGCTGCTTTCAAAATAAAAGAAATCCTCCCCTCAGGGGATCGTTCGGAAGGTAAAATATCTATTGCTAGTGGTCAGTTTTCACATACGTATTGGAAAACCTTGTCCTGGGAATAATATTTTTTTTTTTTTCAAAATGACTATTATGTAAAATTTAAAAAATGATTAGGGATTAAAAAAAAAAAAAACTATGTGTCATTCAAATATAAGAATGCAGGATACTCTGCGGCGTGAATGTCAAATCTGGCGTTAAATCAGGCTCTCCGAGAGGCGCATCGCTCAGTTGCGACGCTGGTCAACTGAGCTTCCAGCGGCGGAGAGGAGGGAAGAAGCTGTCTGGGTGGGAGGGAGAGAGGGCGAGGGGGGCGTGGAGAGACACTGTGACAGCATGAGAGAGAGAGAGACAGAGAGAGAGAGAGAGAGAGAGTCTGACATCAGAGGGAGCCTTCCTCCTCCAGCTGTTGAATATCTGGACGTTTTCATTGCAGCGCTTCTTCATTTTTATTTTATCATAATTTCCAGATACAAATTGTTGCTACATATCATCCATCCATTTCATTAACTGCTTGCCCCATACTGCTTTAAAAGTAGGGTGTAATAGTGTGCGTGATTTTCAATATTTTTGCAATTACTGGGAATGAAATCGGGAATCAAAAGCAGTAATTGTGCTACAAACAATGAATTTCTAGATGTTGATTTCAAATTAAAGCACACACACCCACAATTGGTTGTGTGAGCCTCATGAATTTGTCCAAAAGATGGCCATTTATTTTTGGTCCTGTTTTAAGGCTTTGACATTTTTCTTTGTGTTAGTCTTCCTTTCTTTCTTTCTTTGAGCTCGAAGTGATCACTTAGACCAGAGGGTTGAGAGCCACAGCTGCCCCCTCATGAAAATGAAATCATAATCTTCTTGGATGAACTGTACCACAGAGCAGGTAATAGAACATATCACATAATTCTATTACAAATGTACCAAAAGACAAAAACAGCAAAGCCACTGTGGTGAGGCCCACGAGAGGCTGAAATTGAAGGTGATGCTCAGCAAACAACAATCATCTACAGCAGCCTGTACTGGCACACCTGTCAATCAAATTCATAATGTAATTATGTAATAATGAGCTTTATATATATATTTAGGGGAATGAACATTGGGCATTTGGAGCCAGCCTTAGGTGGCCTTGGAGCAACTTTTCTGCTCTATTTATTTATTTATTTTGCTGTTTAGTTGTTTTCAAAGAATATTCATCAAATTTTAAGATCATTCTATTGTTTCAGTAGAAGCTGAATTAACTTTCTCTCAGTTCATTTGGACGAAAACCTCCGGGAGGCTGCGACCCATCACCATTGAGACATTTGCATTTTGCAGCTTTCTTTTGCATTTGCTTTTCACTTCTTTTTTACTTCCACATTCACTCACAGATAAATTTTAGATTTCATTGTTGCACCATTAATACGCACCAGTTACCTGTGAGTAGATTTCACTGCAGCTTTTACATGCTCAGATAGTGAGACATGCAATATAAGTCTCAAGGACTGCAACATCTGCACACTGATATTAGAGCTTTACAATATTATCCTATACTTCTTTAAACATTTGTCAAATTCACAACACAATTCTCCCAAACATTTCTCTGCAGCTCAAAACTGGGAAAACTGGGGAAAATAAAGGCAGCAAAGCTGACTGCTTTGGGAATTGCAGATAAAAGAGCAAGGTACAGAAAAAAACTTGATTAACTTTTATTTCTTGTATTCAAAAGGTTTTTTCCATAACCTTAATGGCTTTTGTTTGCTAATTTGCACATAAAAATAAGAGGAATACTTCTACCTTCCTCCCTGAAACTAAAACTGTGCAGACGGGCCACGTGTGTGCTGAATCTGAGAACTACAAATTGGCTCCACGCTTTTATCACTCCTCTTTCAGGGACATAAATCTGCTAAAACAGTTATATTGTCGTGACCTGGCTCTTTTTTTGAGGAAGAAGGTCTCCACAGTCTAATTCATCCCTTTATAATGTAAACACTTTAAGGATGAGAATAAGGGCCGTGGTAAGTCTCCAAGAAAATAATGTAGCGATGAATATACAACTCTCTCATTTTTTTTTTCAGTTCATTCCACCAGCAGGGGTGGAGGTAGGGAGGTAGAGTGGTACATCTACCAAGTGGAAGATTGGTGGTCTGATCACAGCTCCTCGTCTGTGCTGAGGAGTCCTTCAGCAACAAACTGAACCCTGACTTCCCCTGTGCATCAATCTTATCAGAGTATATAAATAACAGGTTAAACGCCCTCAGATATAGAAAACATGCTGCAAAGTGCCATGTCATTATCAGTCCATTAAATAAAATTTGAATTTATTTACCCAGCAATTGTACTGTGATCAGGGGATCACAGTACAATTGCTGGCTTCTTTTTTTCTGAGAACAAGAACTATTTACAGCACACTTCAGAGCAAAGCAACCAACAGAAGTGAATAGACATGTCCATCTCTAGAGTCTATGCATGAAGGCCATCAGTTTCAAATTATTGTATTTAAGTCATAATGCCTAGCTCTATCAGTTTTGTGTATATTACTGAGCTAGTCACATAGGCAAAAGGAGCTACATTTGAATAAACCATCTGTATTGTATCATGTTGGACTTATATTGATCTTTTGTTCCATTCTTAAACCTGAAAGTAGCACTGATGGAATCAGTACCTGTGCTGTTTGTGTTCATTGTCTCCCTCTTGTGGTTATAAGCAGAGGTTTCTCAGTTACTGTGAATTTCTTCATACTGCATTGAATAAGTCCACTTTTTTAAAAAAGTATGATTTATCTTTTTGTGATATAAAGAACTATAATTACTGCACTGTACAAAAAAATGTATATATTTTAATGTATGCAAAGCATAAAGTCAAGTCCCTTTTTGAATCAGGAGCATGTAAACCTGTAATATCCTGCTTTCATGACCTCCGCGGTGCTTATGCCAGGAAATGTAAATACTCCATTCTGTAAATTTACCTTGAACGTATTTTTTTGGAACAGTTGGATAATAATGTTATAATCTTAATAATCTTATCTGTGTAATTATTGGTGTAATGTTTTTAAATGTTGCACTGTGACAATTAATCTATGTTTAATGTAGAGCTGTTGTCTTTAATTGCGTTGTTCTGTTGTTTATGAGTCTTTTTTTTGTCTTCCATGTAGTACATGTTTGATGTATGAGAAGATTTTTTGTTAAAAAGTTCGTCAGAGCCCAGGAAGAGCAGCTACTGCTACTGCAGGAGCTAATGGGGATCTTATTAAACTAAACTAAACTAAGCTAAGCTAAACCGTTCCCTTTGCTTTTCATACTTTTCACAAGGATGATGACAGTCACTTATCAGTTGCACAAACCTGCTAGACATTACGTGTTAGCTTTTGTGTTAGTATATTATTATTATTATTATTATTATTATTATTATTATTATTATTATTATTAAATGTCCATTTTCAAAAATGTCCTCTTTTTTGATAAAGACATGGTAAAAAATAAAGTATGATGACATGAAGACTCCAGCGACACTTAAAGTATTGGGAGACCACTTTATTGGGTGACCAACATGTTTCAGTTTGTGGCCTTCATCAGGGTAACTGCAAAATATTTAAAAACAAAAAAACAGGAAATAGAAAAAATCCAAGTGGACCAATCACACATTCATCATACTTTATTCAAAAAATAAAGTATGATCATCTCTGCAATCCAGTCGTGCACAGTATGGATTAAGAATAAAAGAAATCTGTAAACGCCTTAAAAGGCTGTTCTCTCAATCCACTGTGAACCCATTTCGTATATTACACATCTTTTATAGTTATAATTATTAATAGATGTGAGGAGATACTGTGTGAATATTAGCAGGGATGTTTCTGAGACTCAAGCAAAACAATACGAAACACTATATCACTATATCAGGATATAGTGTCATTTTTTTCTCACAACAGCCTTTTTAGTGTTCAAAAGCTGTGCTGAAGTGTTTCTACATACTATTGACAGCATGTTATTTACATAGTAAAAACAAACAACATGTAAGCATCTAAAAATATTCTAAAATGTCCATGTTTGATATTTCTTACAGCACTTTGTATTTTCTTTTTCTTTTTCTCCAAGGCAAAAACCAGCAGCTTAGACAAATTTGATTCATTTGGTCAGAGAATTGAAGAAACAGCACAGAAGTGAACTGATTTGTGGTTTTTAAAATACAAAATAAAAAGTCACTGATGTGATGGTTGTTGTGTTATAATTGTCTCTCTCTGTCTTGTGGTCACCGCCAGAACTCCATGAAAAAAAAAATTCTTTGTGATATTTTCAATCCTGATAAATGAATCGCAATAAATGAATCGCGATTAATCAGATTTACAATTATCAAGTTTGGTGAAATATTCACTATTTCTCTTATATTACCATGTAATGACTGTGTGGAAGAATAAAAGATTATAATTTAAAAAATAAAAAAAAACACTTAATGTCGGCTACTTTAAAAGTACATTTTTTGGAAATAAAAAAATAAATAAAATTTACTTTATGGACCAGATGAGGAATCTGTGTATTAGGAAGACAAATATTGTTGTCATCTCTAGTTATATGAAACAATAAATCTGTATGATAGTTTCAACCCTGATAAATTCATCATTAGTAATTAATAATGATAACCGGTGTTGGTGCAATACCTTTGGATTACTTCCCACATCAAAAACTAGAACACCTAAAAGACATAGTTTAGTTTAATTTGGACAAAAGGATGATTATATATTATTATAATTTCAAATACTGTATTATGTTATATATTACACTATGGTGCGATGGCTTTTCTAGATATCAGAGTAGGACCGGAACAATTCTAGTATGCAAAGTTTTAAACAGGAAGTAACTGTGGATGTGACATCACTAATCAGCAATAAGTAATAAGGCCAAAAAACTTACTTCAGTATATTAATTCAAATACATTTGGAGAAATAGAAATTTTAAAAAGTTAAAAATAAAGACAAAAAAAATTTTATGTAAAAAATAAGTACGCTAAAGCCACATAAGCAAAATTGATATTTACTGTGTTCCAGATAAAATTCTAAGAAGACTTATGAACATATCTCACCTCGTTGCGACTCTTAGCACGGAAGTGAGATTTGTTATATATTTGCCATCAGTAGCAATATCAGCAATCTTTGCAGATAGTAGTTATGGTTACAAACCAAAAGGATTTTTTAATGTACACTGTAAACACTGTAAACCCCAAAACAGTAGCAGAACTTGAAAAAATAAAATCAAACTCAAGGCAATCTATTGCTGCATCATCTTAGATCTGCTTCAACAGACTCGTCCTAAATGAATGAGAGAGAGTGATCACAAACTAATCGGCTAATTACAAGTTGATTTTATGACAAATCACCTCTCCAATTTGTCATCTTCATCATAATCTTCATCAGAAAGGTGGTTTGCACTAGTTGTAAAACAGAGGATTCTGCAAATTGTCATAATACTTTAATGTGATTAAGCGTGAAAAGATGTTGAATAATGAGCTGAAAGGCAGGAGAAAGGAAAAAAGCAAAATATGAAAAAAAAAATCTAAACAAAAAGGTCGGTTGGCTGTTTTTAAAGCTTGCAGTTGATGCAGATGTTTTAAATGCCCCAATAAATTCCCTGCAGTAAATTTTTAAGTCATACATTGTTTTTTTAAATGTTTAAAATGTTTATTGTTTAATGTTTCAAAAAGAAATAAAAGCAACCAAAACCAATTAGTTAAACTTGGTGCATAATGTTAATGCAAGAACCTGTGAGCAACTAATAAAAGACAAGGACATTTCACTTTTACTCCATTGTCTTTTCTTGTAATCTAAATCAATCCATCTGTTATATCGGACTAAAGACTAATATATTTAATGCTTAGGGTCAGATTGACCACAGGAATTAAAATCTTGCAAAGATCTCTGCCATATAATTTAGATAAATTAGGACATTTTAAGTAGCAGGTACTTAATATGCAAAATAGATGGAGATGGTCAAAAATAATAAGCTGAAGTAACTGAAATGGAAGAAAATGTTAGATGAACTTAAGCTATTTCTTAGTTTTTTAAAAATTAAGATTGCATTACTTAATTTATTTAAGTACTTTGAGTTTACAGTGTATTAAACTAGACCAGACTAGACCAGCTAATAATAAAAGTCTTGAGTTACGTATTCTGTTTCCAACCAAGACATTCTTGTTATATTTTAAAGTGTTCTATATGCAGTTTTATATAACAGTTCTCCAGGTTTTCTGAAGGTCTGTCAAAGTTTTCCTTTGGTCACTGGCTGCTTTTTCACTAATTTTCACTCCAGTCCTTAAACCTGACCATTTTCAGAAGAGTGTTGTTGTTTTTTTATTATTATTTCTGAAGCCACCTAATACGGACCTATGACTTATTCCAGTCACTTATAAAATCTAAAGAAACTCTACAAGTGGAGCACAACAGTATAGCAGACCTAAAAAGCTCTGCACACGAGGTAACCAGCAGAGACCTACAACAGTGCGTGTCTACAGCAATCTGTAAAACATGGTGGAGAACCTTTGCACGGCACTAAAAACATTAAACAAGATTGTTTTGATTAAACGTTTCAAGAGGAAGGAAGTTACAGCTAGATCTCAGAGCTGCGTGTGATTTATTTATCCTCCTCGACAAGATGAAACCTTGCCTTTGCTGAGATGCTGCTCTTAATTTCAGCGTGTGAGTTAAATTTTATGTTTTTTATGAATATAAAGTAGGAGATCTAAAAAAAAAAAAACAGATACAAGTTCTGTTATTTTATAAAAAATAATTTATTAATATAGGAACCAAGGAATTCCTGCAGTCATGCTGTTTTCAGAGACTCAGTGGAGGTTGATGTGTTTCCTCCTGCACATAACAGGTATTATTATTATTAATTAAAGATCTGCAGCTATAAACTCTAATAGAGCTAGATATTTCACATGAAATAGGAGTGATGTTGTTAGTAACATTAGTGTTACCAACAACATTATTGAGGATTATCTTCTGATTAGACACAGAGCATTGATATAGACTTTATTAGCTACACCTTGTTGCGTCTGTTTTTTCTTCAGAACCTGTTCTATAGATTTGAGTTACTGTTGCCTTCCTGTCATCTCAAAGCAATCTGAACTTTCACCTGTGACCTCTATCATTACTCTGGCATTTTCTCTCTGGGCGCTGGATAGTTTCTCGTTGTCGGACATACTTTCTGTAAGAAAGTTGTGTGGGAATATCCCAATAAATAAGCAGTGTGGCACCAACAACCATCAGTGACTTAAATCACTTTTCCTCCACAGGTTGTCTTGACCATGTGTACACGCCTAAATACAATGAGCTGCTCCCATGTGACTGGCTAATGAGATATTTGCAGTAATGAGTTAAACTACTTTGAACACTTTTGCTTACCTGTGTACTCAAAATGGTGTAGAAATCAGAATCATAAATAAGTTGATTTAAACAAAGATGCAAAGATGTTTAATGGTACAGCAAAACATTGCATACCCACATATGTTATCTGACATCCAGTATTCAAATGATGTCCTTCTGCTTCTGTTAAAGCGGTTAGAGGGCTACAAAGCAGAATCTGTGCTTTAAAAGGTTCATCAGTGGATCTGCCGTGCTCCGCTCAACATGCCACCTCAAACATAAGCTGGTACACTGTAAACACACATGGCTCCGAATATGTCCTGACAGAGCTCTCTGCGGATGGAAACAATGGAACATACAGCGTGGCTAATGAGAATAACTTTACTCTGACAATCAAAGTTTTGAGAGAAAGGGATGCAAAGTCTTACTGCTGCAAAGAAAGTACAGAGAACCCACAATCCTGCTTGAACAACCAAACTGAGCTCCGTGCTTCAGGTAGAGCTGCTGCCATTCATAAATTACTGCTGATTTCAGTTTATGCGTACTTATTTTACCCATCATTCCCTCAGAGCTGCAGGTAAAGGTGATTCCTGCCACAGAGGGACAGACAGTAACACTGATGTGCAGCAGCAGCTGTCCTCTGACTGAAAAGCCTGCAGCCTACATCTGGTACAAGAACAGAGAGTTTCTCTATGAGGACTGGTCTCCCTGGTACCAAGAGCTGCTCAGCAGTGAGGAAGCAGTCACATACTCCTGTGCTGTCAAAGGCTACGAGGATCTCAGAGCCCCTGAAGTCTCTGTGGGTGAATGATGTCCCCCCCAAAAAACCCAAAATGTTAAAAGCTGCAAAATCCTGGCAAATCGTTAACACGTTCTACAGTTAAAATACTAATTTTCATCTCTTTTTGTGCAGATTCTGTAACTAAAACCTGTTTCAGTGTGACTTCAAAGGACCAGTTCTGCTCCATCACATATCCGACAGGTTTCCACATGCAAACAAACCATTCTCCCCAAAATATATCAAAGGTCGTGGCAAAAAAAAAAAAGTATTTATTTCCTCCCAACAGATTTGCACGTTCAAATGACTCCTGTCAGGAGCTTTGTCATTCTGACCTGTAACACCAGCTGCCCTGTGGCTGATGCTCACACTGCATATAAGTGGTACTGGAACAGAAAGTTTTACAATGACTGCGAGAGTCAAGACATTACATTTTTCAAACCCAAAGTAGACTTCTTCTCCTGCGCAGTAAAAAGCAATGAAGATGTGCTCTCTCATGAATCCTGTGAGTACGCGTATGAGCCAAACATACGTATGAAACAAACAACAGGCAGGTTGAAGCAGAAGTAACATTTTATGTGTTTAATCTCTGTTTTAGGCATCAACAATACAAACTGCATGGCTGTGAATTACGTCAGCAGGAGAATCTGTGCCCTGGAAGGTTCCTCTGTGAACATTGCAAGTGAATACTCGATCCATTCTGACTGGACGGATAAATCGTGGTATAAAGTAAAGCTTGGTGGTGAGGAGGACGACTGTGAGGAGGTTTTGGAAGAAGCTACGGGCCGTGTGAAGTATCATGACAACATGAAAAACAACCATACACTGAGAATTAATGATGTGAAGAGGAACGACTCGGCTGAATACTCATTCAGACTTGAGAAATATATTGATCAATGTCAATTAGAGTGATGTTAGTTGTCACAGGTAAGGTTAATAGATGTAATACAGAATCACCTGCAGTGTTTAGTGAAGTGCATTTTTTTTATATCATATTGATGGTCCACAAAAATGTGTTTCATACAGGATTTGATTTAAAAAAAAAACAAACACACAACAGGTATTTGCAAATTATCTGCTATCATTGTCATTATTATTTCATATATAAAGCTAAAATTTAAAAGCAATCATTGTGGATGTTCAGAATTTGTACCATAAAATTTTTATGCGAATTGGAGACAGCTGAGCAGAAGGCCTGTGTTCATTTGAGGTACAACGACCCTTACAGTTAGGTCCATATATATTTGGACACTGACTCAAGTTTTTTTTTTTTTTACCTGTTTACTGAAACATATTCCAATTATAGTTATATCATGGACATGGACGTAATGTGTAGACTCCCAGCTTTCATTTGAGGGTATCCACAATCAAACTCGATGAAAGGTTTAGGAGTTTCAGCTCCTTAACATGGGCCACCCTCTTTTTTAAAGAGGAATTGGACATTTGACTCATCATCTGGTGATGTTCAAGACTTCAGGCTGTCATTGCCTGCAAAGGGTTTTCAACCAAGTATTAGAAATGAACATTTTATTTTCCGTTATTTAATTTGTCGAATTACTGAAATGCCCTTGAAATGAAGGGATTGTGTTAAAAAAAAATGCCTTAGTTCCTTATATTTTTGTCCAATCTCTTTGTTCCACCCACTGAATTAAAGCTGAAAGTCTTCATTTCAACTGCATCTGAGTTGTTTCATTTAAATTTCGTTGCAGTAATGTACAGAACCAAAATTAGAAGAAAAAAATGGTCTCTGTTCAAATATGGACCTAACTGTGTGTCAGATATAGCTGATAATCACACGTCATTTTTGTCAAAAGGCACAATAACTCTTCTGTCCTCTAACTACCTCTTAGGTGTGAAAGTGACCGTGACTCCTTCTGCAGTGGTGACAGAGGGTCAGAGAGTCACACTGACCTGCAGTACCAGCTGTTCTCTGACTGATGACACAAACTACATGTGGTACTTGAACAGTCGACCAGTCGGCCACCAAACTAAACATCTGATCCTGGACCCAGTCAGCAGTGAGAATGAAGGAAACTATTCCTGTGCTGTGAATAGTCCTCAGAACATTAGCTCAGCTGAGAAGGCTCTCACTGTCAAAGGTGAGAATGACTTTAAACTTTATTAAATAGTTACAAACATTTTGAAGCACTGGAAACAAAAGCAAATGTCTTGATTGTATTGAATTCTCCTAGTACCAACGTTAACATGCTGCAACCGAGTTATACTGAGAAATGTAAAAGACCTGCTCACTTTCTGACTCCTTTTAGATTTGGTAAAAGGAGAAATGCGGGCTAAGTGAAAGCAGCAGGCAGAAACTTCAATAGGATATTGATGATTACTTTTTCTGGACCAAACCAACAAAGTAGCAGTCTGGCACTTACTTTTATATTGTTCTGAAATACTTTACTACAATGTTTACTTACAAGGTAAACTACTTCATTTCAGATTTTGTGTCATATCTTCTTACTGTCTTCAAAACTCTTTTCTTTCACATAAGAAAAGTTTGGGGTGTTTTTTTGTTTTTTTTATTTGATGTACTGTACAGCAACACACAGCTCCAACACCATTATCAAATTTGCAGACGACACCACCATCATCGGCTGCATTTCTGATGGAGATGAGACGGCATACAGGGCAGAGGTGA
>VUQG01030705.1:0-32165 GCA_015106755.1 Etia nguti | reverse complement strand
AAAAATTTTATGCAATCAACGCATCTGGAGTGCAGAATGGACAAACTTTGGACAAACTGCCCGAAATGCGTTGACAGAGACATTTCAGGGATTTTGAGTCATTCTGTGCTCCAAATGGATTAATTGCATTAAAATCTTTAATCGTGTTAATCGTGATGATGGTGTTAACATTGACAGCCCTAGTTTGTTGGTTTGTTTTTATTTTGTTTTATTTGCCGAGCTGGTTATTAGGTGCCGCTCCAGCCAGCCAGAGAATCCTCCGCCGCCCCGCCTCTCTCCTCTCCTCCCTGTGTGGCAGGCAAGCAGCAGGGCGCACCTCGTAAACGGAGGGCGCCTTTACTCCCCGCAAATGGGCAACAGAAAATCAATCGGTGCCCATGCAATCCCCAAAATACGCTGGCATGATGCTGGGGCAGCATGGGTGCGAGCAACGTTTTTTTTTATGCTGATGCCATGATGCCGCCCCCACTACGATGCCGCCCTGGGCAACCGCCCATGTCGCCCATATCAAAAACCGCCACTGGGCATCAGGTAATGTTTGTATGTTGATTCATGTTTTTTTTTCCAGTTTTTGTTCTACTGCAGAATATTTTTAAGGTGGTTATCTGCTATAAAAAGCCAGGCCAGGAAAATCTCCTTCATGTTTTTCTGTGTTTTATGCTCAGTTACTTTGACACAAAGGCATCTGCTGTGATGCTTACACCTTTGATAAAGTCTCACAAGTGTCAGCTTTCTTTTTATAGATATAAAAATATGGATATGTTCTGATAAATGATCAGAATTATAATATTTCTGACTGTCTAAGGCAAAATTTCCTCGATTCGGGACCTTGTGATTCGGAATTCAGTGAAATCAGTGACGATACCCAGCCCTAGTTAGCACTGTTGCCTCACAATGCAAGTATGAGTGGTTGTCTGTCTCTTTGTGTTAGCCCCACAACAGCCTGGCAACCTTTGCAGGGTGTATCCTGCCTCTCGGCCTATGGCGGCCGGGATAGGTTACAGCCACCTACCCACAACCCTGAAGTGGATAAGCAGAGGCGATTGGATAGCAGGGAGAACAGGATGTGACAAAGACTAAAGGGGACACTGACCTACTTTTACACAAGACAGTAATTAAGGGGGTAAGTAAACACAGCTGGGTAACAAGATGTAGGGGATAGTAATCAAAGACAACGAGACAGGAGAGAAGGTAAAACTAAATGTAAGACACTAGAAATAAAAAACTGAAGTAACTGAAGTGAGAATGGAAGTGATAACTAAACAGGGAAACACAAACATGTAGGTGAAGTTAATATAGGGGAATTGACACAAGAGGATGGAACAAAAAGCACTGCGGGAACAATTAAACTGTTATACAAAGAGGATGTAAGAACTTAAGAGTAAATTCCCTAAGCAAATACATAAAGTTGCAAATATAACCACCAAGCAAACTAAGAATCAAACGGAAAATGTATAAATAAACAAAAGTTGTCCATAAACTCAAAAACACTTGTTCAAAGACCCAGGACCACGAGAGGCATTTCATGCAAAAAGCTATGAAGTTTAAACACAGGCTAATTCAGTGTTAGCTCATGGGAAATGTGGCCCGACACCTGTGTTCTCTTGTAGCAACACATGATATGAAGGGGAAATTTGCAGTCAGTTTCTGCTGGTTTTGTGTAGGAGGAACTGGAAAGTAAAAGCAGAACAAACAACCACAGGGTCTTTTGTAGGCTTTTTAAATATATATATATATTGATGCTTGAATGCACTATTATGACCTTAAAATGGATATGGGTGTTCATCACATTTTGTCTCCGCCAGTATTTCAAGCTGGAGGTGAACACGAGGCTCTGCAGGATCTGCAAGAAGTGATTAATCTGAAACTATTTCTCATTTCAGCACAAAAACAATAGGTAGGCTCCTGGGAAACTTCATGAGAGAAAGGACATTGGTAGCTGTTGAAAGACACAAACTTACTATCAAAATTTTCTCACAACATCATGCAAAGGATATGAATTTGCATAACATATAGAGGCTTTAGGACTGGACAATATCAGATACAATAAAACATATAAAGCAAACACAACAATACTCTTGAAATATTTGTTTTGCATCTTGGTTTGTCTGTGATTTTGTGATGCCCTCCAGCCTCACCATCCATCCTACCTACATATTATATTGCTTTATTGTTGTTGTTGTTGTTGTTGTTGGTTTTTTTTTTCCCAGCTGCGGGTGGCACATATCTCTTTAAGGAAAGTCAATTTAATTGTGCAGTGCTTTTGTTTTATTAAGCAGCTGTAAGCAGCTTCATGTCAAAGAGAAGTGTAACCAACTTTGACATGCAGGCACCTCTCACTGCAGCAGCCACTGAGCTGACATCCATGTTATTAACTCCATGAATATAGAATACGCGCTCGCAGCAAGTATTTATTGGAAGTCAATTGTGAGAGTGCAATTATCTGTCTTCAAACAGTAACTGGAATAGCTGTGTGTTATCTATCTATCTATCTATCTATCTATCTATCTATCTATCTATCTATCTATCTATCTATCTATCTATCTATCTATCTATCTATCTGTCCGTCCGTCCGTCCGTCCGTCCGTCCGTCTTCATTTAATCAAATTCTCCATCTCCCCAGTTAAATAATGTCTGTAAATTATGGATGACATTTAACTGCCAACACACAGAAAACAGTGCTGAATAAAAAGTAGCGAGATCGCCCCCTCACTGAAAATGAAACATTGTGCATGCACAAGCAACATCTGTGCTTACAGCAAAATGAGATTGGAATCACTCCAGACTCCAGATACTCCAACCAAATAGCTTCCATCTTTGGCTAAAGCTCTACTTTCCCCTCTACATTTGCCTATTACAACTTAAGATGCTTTATCCATTGTCTCAGTTTTTTTGTGTGGTTTTTATTGCTATTAATTTGTAACCACACTGGCTGCGTCTTTTGACATACGTACAATTGTCAGAAGATGCAGCCGGGCTGTCAGTCAAGAACGTAACGGGGCAGAACAGAAGCATCCCCTGAAGGTTCATCTCTACACACTTGACTGAAATTTACCAGCAGTTTCTTGTCATTAATATTGCCATTTGACCTTTTTGTTTTTAACATGATTTATGAGCATACGGGAAGCTGTCTGAGGGATTCGGATCTAAACAACCAGATATATTTGAAAGTCTCATCCTGACAGTGTTACCTATCAAGTAAAAAACATTTTTAAACAATCCTCATCTGATATTAATTGTACATCATTTAAGACTTGATACGTTCCAGCTTAAATTACACACTCATTCTCACAAAACCTAAAAGTAAAACTTACAATTGTTGTAGTAGCACCCAGTCATATATTGCACACTGCTTGACATTTAATCTTGGGTTGGCTTTTAGAACAATTTTGGTTCTCATATGCTTGTAGTGCCGGCGCTCAGGGGTCAGGCAGGACAGGGGTGGGTTGGGCTAGATTGAGGCGACGACTGGCATCTACCCTATAGCACCGCTTTCTGATGGTGGAGCAACTCTATTTATATCCTGAAACACACGCACAGGCACACACAAACACAAAGAAACACACACACACACTGGGACAATGTGAACGGGAGAGGCCTCAAGCACAACTAGTCCCCACTGCTAACTCTGCAACTGCTCTCATTTGCTACAGCAAACACAACATGTTCATTTTACTGACATACAGTAGGTGTCATTTATACTTAAAAGGTATTCAATATTGATTCCACTGATTAAAATCAAACCAAGCAATGTCTTTCAGGTTGCAGTTCTTTTAAGCAGCATATATGTAAAGACTTTTACAGACTGCTCCAGTTAGCTATGTGTTGAATGAATAAGAGGTGAGACAGACTGACAGTACCAGAAGGGAGGAGAGAAGAGAGCGAAGATGCTAATTGGATGATGTAGCCACAGGCGTTTGTTCTCTCGCAGCTATTCTGCAGTGAAAAAACTATCTCTGCGGCGTGTGATTTTTGGAGGACATCAACACTGAGCTCACACCAAGTTTCGTGCAGGCACATATACATATACTATATAACAAACATGAGTGGATGGGGAAAAAAGCAACTGGGAGAAAACATTTGTAGTCTGCTCTGGTTTTCATAGGAGATAAAAAAAACAAAAACATGAAATATATCGGCGGTCGGATTAAATAGATATGAATAGAAGGGGAAAAGAAGGGGCAGCTTTGACTGGATGCAGAGACTGCAGCACACATGACTAGATGTGTTAAGATCTCAGAGTGGAAACGATTAATAACAAAGCACTCAGGGAAACAAAAGGAAATTAAATATGACCACTCGGAATGAGAAAAAGAACAAGGCCTAGAGAGAAAATTGCACATCGGTCCATGCTCCCCTGAGCCTATGCCACTTAAATGTTATGAAAACAATGTTCAGTGCACCACAAATAATGCCTTTCAACAGTGACAAAAAGGAGAGACGCCAATCTTTGATGGTGAGCCATTAAAATGTCATGTGTTTTTTAACGTTTTTGAGAACAGTGTCAGGGGTACAATGTCCTGCAGCAGTACAATGAAGGTCATTCAAAGGAACTTGTGAGATGCCGCCAGCACATCACTCCAGAGAGAGGATATGTTAAAGATAAAGCATATTACAGGAAAATGAGTAGGAAGTTGCATGTGCATTGAAACGGGTCTCTGTCATCAGAATGGAAGATGAAAAGCTGTTTCTTCAGAGACTGCTCTGATGTTGTGGAAGAGCTGCAGCATCTGCACAAGTTAAACGAGCTTTAGCTCAAAGAGGAGTGGAGAACTTCAGAAGAGATCCCACCAGAACGCCATATTCAACTGAATCATGCACGCATTCATTTAGAGACAAAGTGAAAAGTGTAGCGTACCCAGTGTTTACTAATATAAATGATATTTCATCACTGACAGCAAACAAAAGCGGAATAAGAACAAACAGCTTCACCACAACTGGAAAACAAAGAAAACTCTGCATGGAATCAAAGAAAAGGAACATATTGAAACAGAGAGGATGACGTGACTCTGCTGCCGGACACACACACTGCATTTGCGTCACAGACACGAAGGCACACAAAATAAACATATGTTTCGTGATGTAAAATGCTTTCCGCTTCGATTGTTTGTGGACGTATCAGCACAAATTGCGAAAACAGATCCGTTCCGCACGATGTGGTCTCCAGCATCCAACTGCACTGCAGATTCACACATAAGAAAAGAGGCGTACGAGAGAAAGAACATATGTTTCGTGATACGTGCTGGTTTCTGTTTTGATTGTGTGTTCTGAACGCATCAGGAAAGACTGTCAAAAAAAAAGATCTGCTCTGCACCATGTGGTCTTGAGCATCCAACCATAAGCAAAAATGACAAAAGACTTTTAATAAACAACGAGGAAACCAGATGTGCCAGTGGGCAGCACACTGATCCAAATCAAGTCAAAGAAGGGCAGCTGGGATGTTGCCAGCCATGCTTTCTCAAAGCAAGTGAGTGCAGTGGAATCACCTGAAGAGGGCTTGATTAGCTTAGGAGTCCTGTTTTTCTTATGGAAAATAGATAAGGAGAAAATTGTAAGGACTTCAGGTGACTAATTTATTGGAACTGCCAAAGGCCTAAACAGAGGAGTGCTGGGGGAACCATTCTGAGACACAGCTCTTCAAGGACAGGCTCATTTGAAACGTATGGAGTTTTTAATGGGGATAAATGTTTCTCATTTCAGCCTCTCAGCAGCTCTTAGTTTGTTTCCTTGAGTCTCTACTGTGCTGCCTTCATAAAAGTTATGAGCCCTTCTGGTTGAAATAACTGTGTAACAGATGATGCCTTCTTCAGCAACAGAGAAATATATATGTCTGTTTGCATTAGAACAAACCAAAATGCTCCTCAGTCAAACTACAGCGTGGTGAGAAATGTAAAATGTCTGTAAAACCTCTTAAATGCACAGTAATAAGTCTGACCTTTTTACTGGTTCAGGGTTTGTCTTCACTCTCATCATCGGCCAATCAGCAGTGGCCTGTCGCACTGTTTCCAGGCTGAATGTTGCATTAAATATTGATATCGAGCAGAGACAGGGTTTGCATCATTCTTTTTTTTTAATGGTATAAAACTGGACACAGAATGAGGAATAATACAAAAGAGGGAGAAAGTAGATCAAAGCTCATAATGTGCAGAACAGAAAATAGCTCAAATTGAGCTTCTGCTGAAGGATGGGGAAATCTATGACTACTTTTCTATCACTGCATCAGTGCTGCTACTTTTCCAGGAGGATCCTGTATTCAGGGAGAACAGTCATTTTGGATTCAGTGTCCTTTATTTTTCAGTCATTCACACGGTCCACTGAGAAACACACCCTCAGAAAATAGACCTCAGTGGAAAAGAGAAGGTGTAAATAGAGAAATTATTAGCTGATTTCCATTTCTCGCTGGCTCACTTTCTTCCTTAGTAGGACACTGGAACAGTGAGGATCCATGATTAATGCACCAGTAACACCTGTGCTTCTCACAATCAAATCTGTTCTCCTGTTACATTCATGAAGCCCGTTTTGAAAACCACTGCGTACTTTCTAAGAGGATTTCTTAGCCCTTTATTAGGACCACAAACTACAAAACTAGCTCAGTAGGTAAAGTGTTGGCCCCGTGATCGGAAGGTCAGGGGTTCGATTCCCCTGAACGGCTACCCTGAGGTACCCCTGAGCAAGGTACCGTCCCTACACACTGCTCCCCGGGCGCCCAATGGCAGCCCACTGCTTCACTGAGTGAATGGGTTAAATGCAGAGAGGAATTTCCCCACGGGGATCATTAAAAGTATACATTATAAAAAGGACAAAAGCAAAAACATGCTGGGGCAATATGGGGCACCTCACAGCAAGATACTCCTGGGTTTGAATCCAGCAGAAAGATGGGGACCTTTCTTTGTGGAGTTTACGTGTTCTCCAAGTGTTCATGCTGGTTCCTCCCACTGTCAAAAGACATGCATGGGGTTAGGCTAACTGATGTTTCTTAAGTGGCGTTATATGTCCCTCTGTGTTATTCCAGTGATAGACTGGCAAACTGCCCAGGGTGTCCCCTGCCTTTTGCCCAGTGACAGCAGGCACAGGCTCCAGCAACCCTGAACTGGATAAGTGGAAGAAAATGGATGGATGGATTTATGGATAAAATGTACTGCTTAATTTACACACTTATATCCTTATCAACCATTATTAAGAATAAATCTAATCCACAAAAGTAATAAACTCTCTCTCAAAGTTAGAAATGCATCATAGTATGATTTAAGGGAGCAGGAACTATGAAATAATACTACACCTTTAATAATATTACACCTTTCTCTGTGAGAAAAGTGTAGATACTGTTTTATGACTTACTATTCAACGTGTCACGTAGCAACAAAACCCACCATAGACGTCACATATTATTAATGACTGCGCTCTATTAAAGTGGGGCAGCTCCATGCAGGGCCCTGCCACTATGAAGGCGGGCTTTGACATTTAATGGAAGGGAGAAATTGTTAGTAACACCTCTGCTTTTCTTGAAATGGCAGGACAAAATGTCAGCTATGTAAAGGTTGATTGGACCTGCTTTTAGGGAAATAAATAGATTGTTTAAGAATTTATTTTAGTAAAAAAAAACTGTGCTAATTTTATGTTTCTTGGCCTTGAGCTTTGGCTCTCATTTCAAGACAGAGCCATATTTAGAAAGGAGTGCAGTGCCCTGTAGATCGGGGCATCAATTAGATCACTATCAGAGGTCTGCTGGAGTGGAAGATGGTGTACTGGATAGCACAGAATGACTGCTTTGATATGTGCGAGCCGCGCCTCACAGGGATGGTGTCCACATGATTAGGTTTTGGCAAAGACGAAAGTCAAACTGTGAGAATCGATTTGGCTTGGGCTGAGCTGTGAAGTTGAGAGGTGCATTATACAAGATGAACTTGAGCCTCTCCTCCCTAAGGCTGTCAATGAGAGGTGTTGACCTCCTTATCGATGACTAGACTCCACTTTTTTTTTTGGCTCAAGTAAAGGCAGGTGCCCTTGCCAGCCACCTACCCCAACTCCCGTGGATGTGTGAGGTGTGGCTGCATTGATCCATGCAAAACCCGTCTTCAAAAAACAGTCGGCACGCTGCAGTGAGGAGCTCACAGCATGCAGACGCAATGCAGCGGGTGGAGAACAGACCTAAGAGGTATGGACAGCACTACCCAATTCAAGCAAGGTAGAGTTTCAGTCTTCCTGACTGCTGGAACTGCATGTAATGTTTCAGTTTATTTAGGAAAGAAGAAGAAAATGAGAGACTTCATTTAAACTTTGTCAGATGTTTAGAGAATGAGCATCATGTTTAGGCTGAACAGTGAGGACGTTTCTCATTTAATAAATCCACATTCATTTTATACCTTGATAGTCAGGGCTATTCTAGTAAGTAGGATGATTTGAATTTCCTAGTAGATACAATCACCACCACTGAGCAATTACCTCACTGAGTATAATTCTGATTGGATGTAATCAATCACATCAGACTGCGTTTGATTCTGTGTTTGTGAAGATAAGCCAGATTTCTCCTCTTTTTTAATTTCTACCACTGTTCACTCAGAAATTTGAAGCACAGGCCTTGCTATCGCCTTAAAACACTGTTGGAGATCTTAGGTAAAGTACTTATGAATAATAGAACAAAGCGAACCCCAGAGGCTTGTCAAATCCGCAGTAATAGTTGCTGGACAAGATAGCCTGGTAAAGATGTTGGCAGCGTGCTAAGAAACATCTTGAACAGCCTGGACGTGTGCAGCTTATATTTCCGTGACAGCCCAAACATCCAAGAAGGAAAATTCAATCTATCCACTGTGGCTGGAAAAAACACTGCAAGAAACAAAAGCAGTACTGTGGGACAATGACTGAGGCAGTGTCAGATTTTTGTGCATTTCTGTAGGAAAAACACTTATTTTACAAAACATAAGAAGTAGATTTACTATTAGTTTTGTTTTGATCAAGACAGTTGGGTCGATTTATTATTATTCTGTTTCACTTTCATTAAAAAAAAAAACTTCAGAGGAGTTGAAAATCCTCTGAGACAGAAATAGCTGACACAATTAGTAAATACAAAAAACACTTCACATTTAAAGCAAGTTTATTCGTCTTTTTTCCATCTTGAGCTTGGGGGTACTGGCTGTTTCTGTTTGAACTATTTGCTGTTAAAAAAGGAGAGACTACTTCTAAACTATTGTAGTTTCTACACCCTGTAAGCTGCAAATCGTGCTACAATGTACAGCTGCCACACTTCACAGATGTCCACTCTACATGTTCCACATGATGATGATGCATGAATCCGGCAGATGACGCTGTTGCTGTGCCTCAAGGACTCGGCAGCATCTAGAGCTCGGCACTGCCTTTTAATGTTGAGACAGTGTGCGCTGTAGAAGCCAGGCAGGCATATGTTTGTGGTGGTGGGAAGAAGCAGGACGATGCTACTTGTTTCCGTCAGCCTTGGTGAGGATTTGGATTCACAGTAGCTGCCCTGCTGCATGGCCCTGAGGATGTACGGCGATGGAGAGGGCACTGTGTGGGACCGGGTCGGACGGCCCCACCGGGACTGTATGTGCTACCTTGGACCTCCTACCACTTTAATGCCGCTGTAAGACATTTAAACTTTTACTAATGCAGTGAAGCCAATCGATAGGAGGCAGGACGACCTGTTGCGCACTTGATTTTATAGCTACACCGATCAAATAAACTGAGTTTATTGAACTGAGATGTTAAAAACAACCAAAAACATATCCAAACCCTGAGTGATGCTTTATATTTAACTGCTTTTACTGCCTCGTAGTAATTGTTTGGACTCATAATACAGTTCTGCAATGGTTATACGGTCTGTGCTTTAATAGATGTCTGCACAGGGGCAAATTTTCCACACCAATTTTCTCTGAGTGGGTCAGTAAATCATGTTTTGCTGTCACGTTATGCAGGAGAAGCTGTCAGGTCACCCCAGCGTCACTTTTTGCCAGGTATTCCATACAGCAGAGCGTTAGTGCTGTACAGACTGTGCTGTACAGACGGCACCAAGTATGCATCTCCTCTGCGTGATAGAAGCACATTTGTTGTAGGGTAGGCGCAGTTTTGTGGTCCAGTGCCTACATGAAGCTGTCACAAATGTTGCTTCTCCATCTCTACAAATCACTCGAGATCGATTCATTAGTTTCACACTCATATAAGTCTATAATAGGCGCTGCACAGTGCATAGTATACAACAAGTGCAGGAGCAGTCACTCTTGCTTAGTGTCTTCACAGTGTTGCCGCGCGCAGGGCCACTGAAGGATGATGATTTCTGTACTGTACGAAGGAGGCGTTGCAGCGGCCCTTAACCCCGGACTCCGTGGAATATGCAACACCGACTTTCCTGTTTTACCCAAGGAGAAGTCTTACATCATCGAGTCATATACACGCTTTGGGAACCCACTACCCTTTGCCAAGTGGCCTCACTTTGTCTCAACACCCCTTGTGCTCTCTTTCCAGCGGGATGCGCAAGTCGCCTGACGTGAGCCCGAGAAGGCTTTCGGACATCAGCCCTCAGCTCAGGCAGCTCAAGTACCTGGTGGTGGACGAGGCTATCAAAGAGGACCTCAAATCCTCCCGCTCAGTTGAGGACATCAACAGCGCGTCGATAGAGGAGCGAATATTGCGCATCACCGGATATTATGGATATCAACCTTGGAGTGCAAGCTACAAGAGTGAGTTACACCTGGAGCTGTTACATTTCTTTAGCTGTCATGAATGCAGGGGTTTATGTAGTGGCCAGAGAGGTCAGGTAGCCCAAATATAAGCACTACCAGGTTATAAAGTCCTTCTTATCTTGGACACTGGCTTGGCTTTCAGACTATACTAATGTTGAGTCTTGACAGATTTAAGATCAGCCTGGTGTGTTCGCTTGAGTCCGACCCTCTGCTTCCCTTATGGTGACTCTGAATTTGGTACTATAGCATGCCCAAGCACTGTACAATATGAGGCCTTCACAAAGAAAGCTCATCAGTCAGGATCTTCATTATTATTTTCACTAATATGTGAATGCAGTTTTGCTCCATTCAGAGAATTAACTGTTAAAGTGTGTGTTTCTGGTTGCTGCAGAAGGTGGAGCTGATGTTTGCTTCAGTGGAGCTGGCTAAGCTTGAAGTCAAACAGGGAGAATTTTGCTCAGAGCAATTCATTCTTTGAAGAAAAAGTTGTTAACGTGGCTTTTATTTTTTATCTTTCATTTCCTTCTCTGCATTGCTTCAGTGGATTTGCATATTTTCTTTTACACAGAACATCAACTGCCTGTAACTGCTCTATAGCCTGTTACTGATGATGGCTTGATGATGTGGTGGATTGCAGTCTTTCTTCTAGCTTCACCTGCTCTGTGGCCTCCTGGACTTCCTTGGCATGGCAGTGTCATGACAAACCAGTTTCTCTCCATTTATTTTAATGAATGGTTCACTGGGGTGAATATTTAGAAGAGACAGTTATGCTGACTGACACCAAATAGCTAAAAGGCAGATTTTTGTAAATTTCATGTGAGACTGCAATATAAATCAGCTGCAAGGCTCCTTTAAAATTCACAAACCTGTAGCCACCCTGAAGTCAGAGCACTATAAAATTCAAAAGACAGCTTCTCTTCACATTCAAATATATCCTTACAAAAATAACATCTATATAGTATGTTAAAAATATACATGTTGATCAAAGGGAGCATGTGAGATGCTTCAATTATTTAATTAATTATTTAAAACCATACTGAACATGCAGGCTCCACACAGAAAGATGCCAGCATGGGTTCAAACCTAGGACCTTCTTGCTGTGAGGCGACAGTACTCAACACTGTGAGTGCTAACCCATACCAAGAGTAAACAAGACAATAAACTAAACAAAGACAAAGTAAATACAGAAAAATATTGGTCTTGAGAGCCTTATATGCAGACAGTAGTAAGCAAAAGTCTCAAGCCTCCCTTTATTTCTTCTTCATTTCAATCATTTTGAATTTATCTTGTAATTTTTTAAAAGTGGTCTTAAGCAATATTCTTCAGGATTTCTGAACGTTTTTCTGGGGTTTGGTTTTGATTGTTTGCTTTTTTTTTTGGACATTGGCTGTTATTCGCTCAGTTACAGTCCAGTCCACATATCCAAACAATTTTTTGGATGAGTGAATAGAAAACCACCTATCTCAAGGAATGAACCAATTTAAAAAATTGTCTTTTTTCTAGCAGTCTGTTTCAAATCACATATTTATATAAAACACATTTTGCAAGCAATGTTTTTTTGTGCAGGTGACTTAAATACATCATTAAGAACTTGATTTAAACCATTTCAGCATTTCTTTCTTCTCTATACATCTGTAGCTGCATAATTTTAATATAATGTAATTATAATTATAATAGCTGTTCTGGAACGACATCACTAAAAATTGCTTGTTAAACTGGAACTGTTTTTATGTCCATTGATTGGACACCGGATAGGATTCTTTTAGCTTTCTTCTGTTTCTAACAAAGCAGTCCTAAAGTAAAATTATTACAGGCCAAATCAATACAGCCTTCAGATCCTCTAAGACCACCGTGTTGCAGGTGTTTTTCGTGGGGACCAAGGTCCCGCTAGCCATCTTTTGCACACAGCTGCAGGCTACGTGTTGATCGGAGAGCAGCTCAAAATCTGTAGCTAATGGCTAAAGAGTGGAGGGCTGATGCTGAAAGCAGCCAATTTCAAGACAGATGGGGGGACTGACTACATCTCAGCAGAGTGCAAAGAGTTGCCTGTTTGTTTCATTTACCACCAGCTTTACCAAATTGGCACATGTGCTCTTTAACACAGGAGTGAGCAGAGAGAGAGAGAGAGAAAGTGGGAGCTAGTAGTAAGGCATGACTCAGGCTGGGAATGAAATCTGTGTGTGTGACTTAATGGATCATAGCAATATCCTGAATATGAGTCTGCAGGGATCACACACATGCAGGATGCTGTAATACTGCATGTGCATGTGCAACAGAGCACAGCATGAAAACCTTGCTTGTTTTTCAAGCCTGGCTCTGAGTTACTTTCCTGTTAGTGGTGTACATGCAAACTCACACTAGACACATTAATCTAGTGTTTTGCTTTTGATGTGTTAGATGCACGTGATTTAGCTTGCCAGTTTATTCCTTATTAGGGTGTGATGGAGCTACAGCCGGGCTGTGTTTAACACGTGTTGATGTTCATACTTCATGCTCATCTGGCTGCATACCATGTACCTTTAATTTCTTCTTAATTAATGTGGCATCCTTCACTCTAACCTATTGACAAACACGTAAATACCACTAATCAATTCCCCTCTTATTCAAGATCAACAAATCGTTTCATTTTCCCTGCTTGGGATAAAAACACATACTCTGGTAACAGATGGATCACTGGTTACTGGGGAGAATATATTAAGCCGCGATATCTAAAGTCAATACATCATCATAAAAATCCCAATTTTTCATGCCTATAGTTTTCAGTAGAAAAACCATATAATTGTGTACTTTATAACTTAGATTAAAGAAGCCATTACTGGACAGCACAGAAAGGAAAAAGACACTTTAACCAAGTTCTTTTGCCACAAAGTGGAAGAGCAAATGTAGTCTCAGTGCTGCAGACATAACTTCTGACTTACCGCACTCATTTATGTGCACCACCAAGGGGCATTGCTTCTGCTGACTTTGAACAAAATGTACATTTATAAAACCTGCTCTCATCATGATTAATAAAGCATAACTGCATGTCCTCTTCTAAGACTGATTAAAATTTTGAGTGAAGAGCGACTCCCCGAAGCAGGATAACGCTCAAAGGTACAAGAAAACTGTATTTAGAGAGTATCATCGCTTTCTTCTTCACCTCAGGAGCCCGCAAAACACACGCTAACAAAATATATATATATATTTTACCATTTAATGCCATTTAAATCATTTTAAACTAATTGTTTTTGGGCAATTACTTAAACTTCTTTCACCTTTGCTGGATATATAAAATGTGCTAAAATGTGAGATGGTAGCTTTTGAACACGTTGAGGATATTTTAATGCGCTATCATAAAAGGAGAGTTTGCTTGCTGTTGCTGTTCGCTTTAGAGTTTTGCTAAGACGCGTTTTCCAGGCATAAGTTTGGTCTGAAAAGCTCGTCATACTTCATCCCCACAGAGAGCAGTGCTGTTCTCTAAGATTAGACCCTTTCTTTGTCTGTGTAATTGCCTCCTTTGGTTTCTCAGGTTCCACAGAGAAGAGAACAATTTGTCAGACAAACGGACTTTGTTCTTTCTTCTAATATACTTGCACTATCTATCACAAATGTAGTGTCCCCTCTGGTGCAAATTTAGAGCTTCGCGAGGCATGAAATGAGGTTGGATTCTATTTTGAGCTCAGGGTTTGGGCATGGTGAGACACAAACGCTGGAGCAGGTTGGAGAAAGCGCAGTCTATACGCACATACAGGTTCACTGCTCGCAGTAACAGGACAGCTGGAAGGGGTGGGCGAGGTGTGGCTTTACTGTGAGAATGAGTCCTTTCAACTCTCTGGAAGCTGAAGGGAAAGATGGAAATAGTTATGCAGATACACTCTCTCACCTGCCCAGCTGCCTATGGATGAATGCAGCTTGCACGCTAGCCTAAAAACTCCTAAAAGACAGCTAAAGATTTCCTTTCAACATTAGTGTTCAACAAATAATGTAAGGCGTAAATGCAGTAAATGCAGTTTTCGATCAACAAAGCAAAAAATAGACACAGTGTACTTATCCTTAGGTTGCAGCAATGTAGGGACCAGACTTTGATATTAGCTGATATCACCCCTGTTGATATTGACCTACCTGCAAATGAAAATGTACAGACTTTGTCATTTCACCAATTTTTTGTTGGAAACATGTTCAAAGATGCTGTGATGAAGAACTGACGCAAAGAGGGATAAGAACCAACAAAAATGTAAAAAAATAAATAAATAAAACAAACAGGGGGGAAAAAATGGCAACTATCCGTCACATTTTGCACGTGATGTCGCTCCAGAATCGGTGCAGTCCAACTTTTTTTTTCTTATTTTAATATTTTATTTTTCGATTTTTATCCTGCTACAGCATACACAAACACAGACACTGCCAGACACTAAAATATAGGCGACTGAAGATGATGTGACTGCCACGACTGTATTGACATTAAAGAGATTATTTCATTTATTAAGGTGTCCAAACCCACGAAAAAGTAACCGTTCCCTAAACCTAATAACTGGTTGTCCTAAACCTGGCCCAATCTTTTTTGCAGAATTGTTTGAATTCAGTCACACTGGAGGGTTTTCCATGATGGACGGCTTGTTTAAGGTAATTTAAAGGCAAATCAAACACATTTAAGTGCGGCCTCTTCAAAACCTTCAATGTTTTGAACCATTCGTAGGTGGACTTGCTGGTGTGTTTTGGATCATTATGATATATATTTATATATACCATCTCCTTAATCCAGTGTGCTAAGGTGGGTGGAGTGATAGACTTCCAGTTTAAAAGAATAAGCCTCTTGGCATCATTCCTTGATGCAGAGCAATCTGGACGTCAGGTTGAGAGTTTCACCACAGCATCCAAAAACCGCCAGGTTTTGATCAGATTTAATCAGTCTTCATTTTTATGTGGAAGTCTAGTCAACAGCTGAGTAGAACGGGTTTAAGCTTTTTGTCTTAGGATTTTGAAAGGTACTCTGGGAAAGTAGTCAACAATTGGCTGGAAAAAAATGAATGAATAAAAACAGATTTTTATTATTTTATTCTCTGTGCGAAGTGGAACTATCACAGTGAAACCTCAGCTTTCTCCAATCCTGTAGCCACTTTTCAAGTCAAGGGACTCAGCGCACAGAGCAGGCACGAGTCGTGATCGTGCTCAGTCGAAGGAGAACATCTGTTTACGGATTCACTATTAAATTTCTGCCTGTTTACATGCAGAGTCATCCACAAAGAAGCATAAACAGGTAAGAGGAATTGAAAGTGCAGCAGAGCAGTGCTTAGGTAAACATTTGGTACCCTGCAGAGCTTCTACAGTGAACTATTCTTCTTCTTTCGTGCATTCATTATTAAAACACTGCTACATGTTTTAGTGATATGCATAACATAGAACACACTAAAAAAAACCTAGATACCCAGAGGACTTTAAAATCATGATATATTTATTATTTTATTATGTAAATAGTCTATGTAACAGTGGAGCATGTACAGTATTTATGAGTTTGAAGCAACTATTAGATCGTTTCGGTGCAAATGCCAAAATCTGACATGTTGCCACAGTGGGATTGTTGGCACACGCAGTGGGCTTTGCTACACTTCTGGGTATTTAAGAATCTATAACAGTGCAGTCTTACAAATTACCAAAGCAGCAGAGGCATTGTGTCTGCAGGAGTACCAGCACTTAACAGCAAATTACCCCGCTTCAGCTCTCAGTCAGCCAAAGAGACTGAGAAATGAAGAGTAAAAAGAACCGGCACACTATTCAGTCCGAGAGACATTTCTGACAGTTTGTCCTTGTTTAAAACAAGGTATGTGTATTTTTAACACAGTTTTTCGGCCTGATTCTGTTGGAATATATCAGGAATGCATTTTTTTCTGGTCCAACATGATCTAATTTGGCTACAGCCAAAAGTTTCAAATTGCTGTCCCCAAACAATGTCCCTACTGGGTTTCAACAAAACATAAGTTGACTCGAATTTTTCTAGTCTTATGTTGTGCCCAAGTGCTGCAAGCAAAAGCTCCCATGAACAAGTGTATTTTGGGCTTTTTACCATCTCCAGTACAGTAGATGCAGCTCCTCTTGCGTAACATCGCATCCATAATTGAGGAGGATGCATAGATCATCACACACCTGCTCCTGAAGTCCAGCTTGTGCTTATTGAACGGGTGGCGCTGCAGTTCAGCTACTGAAGAAGCACTTTGAAGATGGGGGGAAAAAAAGGAAAAAATCCAATCTTGTCTTTGCTCTCAGTGTCATCCAAAGTGGTGCAGATTACTGCAGAGAAGTGGTGAATGCAGAGGGGTAAATGACTGTGCAGGTCCAGTGGATTTTGAAATAGTATAGTATTAGGATTTGGTGCTTCATGCAGAGGGACGCAGAGAGAGGAGAGGGTTACGAATGTATTGCATGCATGTGCGGTGTAGCTGTATAGCTGTATTTGTTGGCGCTTGTGTTTTAAAGGATTAATCCTGAAGACAACAGCCAAACTGAAGTACAGCTGTAGTGCTCGGTTCTCAGTGCTCGCTCTTCCTTGTAATGGAAATCCTGCCAGTTCAATGCCAAATCTGTTCTGCTATCACCCCTTTCTTCTTCTCACTCCTTTTATCTGCTGTTAATTAGAAGTTGGGAAATGATGACTCCTACCTCTGCGTAATTAATCCAGGGTCTGCTGTGGCCCTGCACAGCGTGTCATTGTCTGCGCTGGCCACAGAAGAGCAGTGCCTGGGAGCCGGAAGAGCAAAGTGTAAATGGGGTTATGCGAGTAATTAGGAGGCTTATTTTGGGCATCTTGATATAAAAGATGAATACAGATGGCAGCTTGTAACACTGATACACAAACACAACGGTTCACTAACTTCTCCAAACCACAACATGTTGATACATTGGACTTAATGTCATGTGCGTCCACTCGCTCTGCTCATTGTGTTTAGACGTCATTAAAAAATTGGTGCCCCGTTAAACAACAAGACTGAAATTTACTCTTGGTGCTTGGCACAGATGTAAGTGTCAAGAGGGAAAGTGTGGAAAACTTCTGTCTATATTTCACTCCTTTGGTTTTAGGGAGCAGTGTTATATCTAGTTATAAAAAGTTCTGTACTGTGTCATATCCTACGGCCGCTTTCCTCACCTCTTTCCATTTCTCGGTCACATTAAACAAAGTTTCCTTTCATTTTCTGCCAGGTTTTGGTTGATCACCACATTATCCTCCCCAGTGCTCACTTTCTTACTACAGTCAGGCCGAAGAGTGCCACAAAATCCAGCAATGACCCGGAGAAGTTAGTTACATACTCGGAAGAGAAGTATGTCTAAAAAATTTAAAGGAAAAAGTTCGAGCTGGTTGCAAAACAACTAACACAGTTGTATTTTTTTTATCATCTTTGAAATATTTTTTTTAAATCCAACTTTTTTTAACACTTAAAGACACAAATGCGCTTGTACTTGCTTTTATTTCTCCGCGCCTTAGCAGAAAATCAGTTGAACGACTGCAGCTGGCAGGCTTTTAACTAGAACAAAGAGACGGGATTACATCACTACCCCTCCCATTTTGGTGTTTTTACACTGTCTGCCAGTTTGTTTCAGAATCAATTTTAATATATTGATTATCTTTAAGACCCTACATGGCCTTGCTCCCAGCTACATGCCTGACCTCTTAGCACCATATGCACTTTTGTTTTATTCTGTTGCTCCTGTGAAGCACTTTGTCACATGGATTTTGAAAAGTGCTATATAAATAAAGTCATGATTATTATTATTATTTATTTATTTATTTTAATGGATCAAACAGCTATGTATTATATAAACTGCAAAATGTAGATTTTATATAAAAGTTGGATGTAGTCACCCTGACATCACCCACTGGTGGTCTAATATGTTAAACTAGCAAAGAAACATAGTAGAAACATGTTTACTGAGGCAATAAAGTGAGATCTCATGTGCTTTTCTAACAAAAACCCCATAAAACTGAGCTTTCGCAACCAGATAAGCGCTACCTGCTGCATATTAGAAAGAATGCAGGTTCGAGCTGCTTGCACATTGTCACTGGATTTCATTGCAGACCTGAAATCCATCTTTTTTTATACCAGCCATGCAGACTATCTGCCTTAAAATGAGAGGAAAACTAAAGTATCAACCAACTAATAAACATGGTTAAAAAGTTATTTTCCTGAGGATAAGAGAGGTAAAGGGGAAGGATGAGTTAATTCTGGATTGCTAAAAGTGGATTCACAAAATTATAAATATATTTGTATATGTATTAAACTACTGCAAGAGTTCTGAAAACCTTCTTTTGTGAGTATAGTGGCCTAAAGATACTACTGTAGATAAATATACTACATGTGGAGGTACATTTTTAGCCAGCTTCCAGGAGCAGGACCACAGCTAATACTGTCATAAGTCTATAAATGCCTACTTGTCCTGCACACCTGCTTAATCTCAGTTTATAGTTTCCTACCTTCCCTCTCCCTGACTCTCTTTTTTCTTTCTCATGGGGGGATTCCCAGCTACACTTGGAGCTGCATGCATCACTTCTCAGCGTCACACTGAAGTCTGCTTCAAAGATCAGCTGCGCGCGAGCATTAAGGCTTTATCAGTGAAAAAACATGCAGTAATGTGTGCCATCTACACCAAAAACACCAAATCCAAAATGAGTCAGTTTACCACCAGCGAATCAGAACAAAGGGCAGCTAATCTGCTGAACACTGTTGTGAGCACACTAACTACACACTGTACAGTTTCTCCAGGGTCAGTGCTCCTCTCATCTGCATTAGTAAGTCACGTTAACCAGAGGCACACAGCAAAAAGCTGATGACTCATTTTCAATTTCTAATTTGTGTTTGTTTTAAACCTGATACTTTGTCCCCACGAATAAACACCGATGTTGATAAATTGCATAAAGTATTCCAGCAGGATAAAGGGACAGCTTTTAAAGGTCATAGCTGATTATGATCACTTTATGTAAGCGAATAGTAATATTGTGCTTGAGTGTGCTAAACTGATGTGTTGCTGCAGATATACGGTCAGTATTTAACTGTTTGTTAGAAATGGATACAACTTTGTTGATCATTAACATCGGGCTGTGAGACTGCATCATTGCAATCAAGACTGTGTGAATGGACCGGTTCTTATAAAGCACTTTTCTACTCTACTTGAGCACTTTTATACAACATGTCTCATCCACTCATCCACTCATTCATACCAGCACTTTTTTTTCTATCTAACGTTCACACACATTCATACGTAGAGCATCCTGGAGTTCATTATCTGCACAGATTCTCCTGGTTTTCAGGGCACAGTTACATCAAACCTTGTTATACAGATTATAAATACAGTATTTAATAATGGATCGATAGTTTTTATTTGGCAGTGTTGCTGGTTTACAAGCAACTTAAAAATGCTCTACGACTGAAACAGTTATTGACTGACCTTAGCTATGGCATTGACACACCCGGCATCGCTTTACCATACCACAGGGCATTATATGTTTGGATTACATACGGTCCACATACAAGACTTTGCTGATAGCAAATATGCACAATGCCATAGCCATATAGTTTATAGTGCATGATTATCCACAAAACTAAAGAACCTTTTAAAAAATGCAGTATTATCTATTTTCTGTCACTGTAGTCATTCAAAATCTGCGTACACCTCTTTCTTATTTACCTATTTAATGTGTCTGGAAGTTTTTTATATATGTTAATGTATTTATGACTGAAGCTTTGTAACAGAGAGAGAGCTGCAGTTTTATTGGACAAACTGCCTGTGATATACTCTTGAAACTTGAAGTCCAGCCACTCCCAGCCACAAGTTCACCTGGCTTAGTATCTTTACTTTTAAAGAGAAACTGGCCTGTACCATCACTGCTGTTGATCTCAGCATACAGTATGACACTTGAAATGCATGTTCTGTGGTCTTTTGCAAGGGAAAGAAAAGCCATGAATGCTGCGAGGTCTGGTAAACAGACTCATTTGGCCCAATGTTTATTTATCAGCTGGTCTTTGCTGTGCTTTCTGTTGTCTTTAAAAGATGGCAAACAGTTTGTGCTCTGGAGCTCGAGGGTTGTAATGGTGGAGCCTGGGGGAAGAAGGGATAAAACATTACAGTGAAAGCACACGGAAGCTGTTGCAACTGACGGATAATTTTTCATGCTAACACTGTACATAACTCTTTGTCACTTTACTAAATCCCAGGATTAACGGGGTTGTTTGACATTTCAGGAAATTTGCATACTTTTTTTTTTGCCTAGGCATAAAACCCCCACATTTTCCTGCCTCAGTGTTTTGTACAGATTTGTTTACACAGACATCAGTTTGGGTAATCCTCTTGCCTGACTCTTAGGAAGAATGCGAGTAAGCACATTTCCCCAAATGTCAAACTGTTCCTTCCAGTGTTACCTGATGACACTCGATGTGCAAGCTACTTGTGAATGTGTGAGACAGACTTGCTTCCTAAGAGAGGAACAAAAGCCACGAAAAGCCTGAACAGATCTGTCAGAGAAAAAGAGCGTGCTTTGGAAGAATAGCAACAATAAAGACTAACAGGATGAATCTATTTCTATATCTAGATGATAGAGACCTCCTATACACCCTGCATAATGTGTGATAGGCCACGGGCTATGATAGGCCAGCTAATGGGTGTCTCCGCAAGAGAAAAATGATCACCGCTTATCACTGGTAAAACATTTGACAGCTGATTCCTTTTGTCTAAAATTGTTCAGAGGGAAATAATCACCAGTGAGCACTGCGCAGGCAGCGACTTTAATCTGTTTTGAAAGCGATATTTTGGTTTTATGGCCTGCTTAGAACGAGATCTAATTACCGTATTACAAGTTTGGACTTCAACCAGCCGAAAGGTTCAAATTAAATAGAAGGATGGCAGTGGTAAACTGAAATAGATAAGATTATACAGATGTAATACCACATCAGAATCACACTTATAAGGAGCACGCTGCTGTCAAGGCAAGTCTTTCAATCTCCTCTTCCATCTCACAGATTATTGGCACGCTCGCAGGAGTATCACTAATGAGTGAGTGTAAGCAGTTGATTTTTTTGTGGACTCTAGAAGCTATGAGCCACCAGACATCCAGCTATCTCCACGTTTTCTTGCTGCTCGAGTTTCTCAATGAGTTTCTCAGTGATGAACGATAGTCCCATGTAAGCTTTGAAAACTCCCCAGATGACTGGTTTGTATGAGTGTTGCTGTGCTTTAAAGTCTCAGTGCAGTATATTAATACATAATTGAAAGAAAATGATCTGTACTGTGATTATAACAATATCAATGCGTCTCAATTTTCTTTAAAACATGGAGATAGATTCAGTTTTTTTGCAAAGCCTGCACAGAGGTGGGATTAAAAAAGTGATCCTCGATTTGGTTCAGATGGTTTCATCTGAGCTGAAACTTTTTGGTGTCTTCCAAGAAAGTCAATTTTCTGTGAGAAACACTCTTCTATAGCATAATGGGAGGATTTAAGTATTAAATTAAGAAGTCTGTAATGGAGCTGTAGTTGGATGGTGAGAGTTGCGATAGGGAGGGAATCTTCCCCATGCATGTCACTATAAGTCATTATTATAGTCTTCCAGCCCTCAGCGTACAAAGTATCCAACGCTGGGTCAGGAAATCAGGCAATTAAGGGAGCTGCGGACGTGGATGAGAACTGACAGCCAATGGGGGAGCGCAGAAGGAGCCAGGAAGGCTTAAACCTCCTCTGCCCTCGGGGAACTGACTGGTCCACATCTCTCAGCCCACTACATGTACAGAGCAGCTACTTAATCAGAATGCTTATTCAAATCAAAGAAAGCAAAAGCCTCCAATTGCCCAAGTATCACACCGTCATTTAAAACCAGTACTCTGACAGATCAGTTCACATGATGAAAACTGTGTTGAGAATTTTGCTGCTATTATTGTTTCCTGGTCAAGAATAAATATGGTCACATTTAATGTGATGTGCAAAAGTCTCATGCCTTAGTTTCTTTATATTTTGTTTCCAAGGAGTCAGACTATCTTGTCATTTTTAAAGGGGTCTTGAGCAATTGTTCTCCAGGGCTTATAGAGGATTTTTCCACATTTTTCTTTGGACTGTCTGCTTTTTCACTCATTTTCAGTCTAATCCTTGTACCTGACCATTTTCCTGACCTGACCTATGAATCCCTCAATTAACCTAACTCAAAGGACGGACCAATCTTGTGTCTACACCTAACAGACAACTTAGCAAAAAAACAATGTTAAATTGTATTTTTGGACACTTGCAAACAAGCATATTTATTTAGTGGAGCCTATGAAAAATGACAAAGATAAGACAGTTTAACAGGCATAAAGGAGAGTCCTAAAGAGTGATATTAGCGAAAAACTTGGCATATCTTGGTGTGCCACGTGGACGAAGGAGAAAAAAAGGTGTCAGACCTAAAAATCTATCTACAGCAGATGAACAGTATCTGAAATGAACTCGAAAAATACACGGGACACGGGACATGCGAGATCCAGGCACCTGGCATTTCAGTTGATCCATCTACAGTTTTCCGAAGCCTCATCAGAAATGGTCTCAAGCCATTCTTAACGAAGTAAATCAGGGAGAAAAGGGCGAGGTATGCCAAATTACACAAGAACTGGATGGAAATGATGATCTTATGGAGCCATGAATACAAATCTGAAATTTCTGGCTCAAATATTTGTCAGTATGTATGTCAGATTTTTCCACAACACTAAATGGAACACCACCTCGAAATCATTTAATTGGCAACAGCTTAAATTTTCAGCATGGCAATGATCCCCAGCACCCTGCCAATGCAGTAAAAACATACCTGGAAAATAAACACATAATGGAGCAATATTAGTGATGGACTGGTCTCCCCAGAGCCTGGAGCGCAACATTATTGAATCAGTGTGCCATCATCTTGACAGAGAAAGGAAGAAAAGGCAGCCAAAGAAGAGCTTTGAATGTCCTTCAAGAAGCCTGGAGAACTACTCCTGAAGACTACTTAAAGAAATTACAAGAAACCTTCAGATTCAGTGATTTTGCCTTATTTACATACTGTATTTCCATATAGGTTCCAGCAAAATGCTGCACCTATTTCCCATTTTCCTAGAGAACTTTATATTATATCAGTTTAATGATTTGTGTATTGAATTAGTGAGGAGCATAGTGTTTATGACAGGCTATCGAGTTTATTGAGCTGTCTGCTATTTTTAAATTAGAGTTTTACATTTCCGAGCTTAAAAATGATCATTTTATATCCTGGCTAAATGGTGTAAATGGTCTGAAACACAGATAAGCCCTCAAATGCAGCGCACCTCTCTTTTCCTTCCTCAGCTTGAATCCAGGGTAATTACTGCAAAGAATGAAACATGATATTTTTCTCATATCTTTCTTACGCTACGCTTATAATGAGGAGACTTCCCTGTAATAAGATCTACTTTCAATTGAAGGATAAATTGCCTCATTTAGGAAACTCCATCGGCAGCTGATGAAGAAAGCAGCTCCTCTATAAATGCTATAACACGCACACAAAGCTGTGCATTTTACAGCTATGGGAACACAAAGGCATCAAGCTCTATTTTTGACCAGCACTGACTGCTCACTCACTGCCTGGCTGCTCTCAGTGTTTGAGGTTGGAGTAAAAAAGGGGAGATGGAAGAGAAAAGAGTGTGAATATTACACTGATGACAGCACGCACACCTGCTGGCCTTTTGAAGGCTCTCCAAACACCTTCTGCCGTAGTGGATGGGATGATAGGTTTTGCTAGTGTTCAGAAAACCAGTTTGATCAGTGGTGAAAGCGATCTAGCTGGACCCGGCAACTAATCAACACTTCAAATACAAAAACTAACAGATCAGAAGCTAAATAATAAATCTCTTTTTTTTTTTCGTTTGGCCTCTAACAAGAAAACACTTTTCCCTCCCCGGGAAAGGCTATTATATTGTCGCTGCTGCAACTGACAACTGTTTTTAACTGCTGCTTTCTGTTGTTTGAGCCTGTTCCCCGTCTTTGAATTATTTACCACAGACGATAGAGTCCTATGCCCAGTTTTTTTTGAGTCTGTCAGGCTCAGTTACGTTCAAGCAAATCACCAAATCTCGGTATAATTGAGGTGTAGGGTCTCAGGTGTATTGTTTCACTATTATTCACCGTTCTCATTTTGTGCCGAGGATGCGCGCACAGCTGTCGGGAGCCTCCATCGCACCATTTGGAACAAAGATGAAGATTAGTTGAATCCCTCATCTAAGGTCTCATGTTAAAGGCTGTTTCTGTAGGAGCATCGAGTGAAAGTTTTCAACAGGTTCTCCATTTCATATGCAGGATCCTGGGCCTAGCTGCTGATTGTCATTGTCATTTAAAGCCGATGTGCAGGATATGACTGGCAGCGAGCCAGGGTGTTTTCTAATCTGCATGTTTGGGTTTGATCACCTGCCTATAAGTGTTGAGGAGACATAAATAACTCCTCACGGCTTCTGCAATCCTTTTAATCGACTGTGGTTTCCCAGTTTTTCAGTGCTGCATGTCAAATTAGAGAGAGAGGGTAAAATGCTTATGCTTTATGCTTGAGGGATCAATAAAACTATATCAAAAGTTCTGGGGATAAAAGACAGTCAGCGAAGCCTTATTTTGAAATTCGACTTGCCAAATTCTATTCATGTTATAACGAATCTTTTATTCAACTGCAACTTGCTGTAAAATAACCTTCAGCGTGCCTGTACATGAAAGCTGCTCAGATACATGAAGATTCCTCACATATCCGGGGTGCACCAGTTATATCTTATATCTAATGTATTTGTTATTTATTTATTACCACTGTGATGCAGTTTTTGAGTTAGGGACATGATATCTCTTATTTTTTATTATTATTCTGTTTTTATTTTTATTTTTTATAAGCAAACCCATGAAAAGGTGAATACAAATATGGAATTGTCTCTGGAGCTGCAGTGCGATATTGCTTTTTTATTTGTGCCAGACTGTGCCGCAACCATATGTGCAACATTTGATTAACATCTACTGTGTCCAGCTGTTTCAATTAAGCTGTTTGACCTTTTAAATACATTTTGCTAATACCACATTTGGCTGCCAATCGAGTAACATCTAACGTCATGTTCTTTTTTGGTACTGAAAGCTTTAAGGTTATCGGTTTTTTTTATACGTATATAATTGTTTTCCATTTATAGAAACTCATTGAAACTCACCTGTCTTTGTTTTATTGTGTCAATCTGGAGTCTCTGTAGCGTTTATTTCAACTCACCTCAATGTCTGGTGGAAAAAAGAAAGAAAAACAAACCCTCAAATACAAAATTGGAGTGATTGCCTCACAGCATGACAGAGCTTTAACCATGTCCCCGGAAAGGACAAGAAAGTGAGTACAAAGAGCTGACATGGCTTTTGTTACTATTTTTACCCGTGTGTGCATGTGTGTGTGTGTGTGTGTGTGTGTGTGTGTGTGTGCATGTGGGTATTCATTTAGGATCTTGTCTTTTCTTCACCATGTGTTAAAGGTGTTTATTGGTTCTTACATAAGTGTGTACAGGTTATATGTGTGTGTCTCTGTCTGCTATGACCTGCGTATGTGGGTCACTTCATCACCTTTCATTACTGCTATCCTACTTTTTTTTCTTCTCCACTGCTGGGCTGTATTTGGATTTCTTGGTCATTTTTCATCCACAGCTTGAGCAAGTGTCATTTATGTATCAGCGAGTAGATGTGGTCACAGTGCCCCCCGCAGGCGCGATGAGCACTTTGCAACATGAGGATGTTGCTGAGCGTCTCAACAACTGTTGTCAAATCAATTATCAGCAGGTTATACCCAATATTTTCAGTTCATTTATTATTTATATATTAGAATGGGAATTTAAAAACACTGCATGGCAACATTATATACCAAATATGCTATTTAGTGCATGTTTAGCGACTTAGCTTTGGCGTAAGGGCTCATAACCTTGTAATAATATTCAATTTTTTTAACAGTTTTTTTGCTTAATAAAGGCTCACGTATAATAATGTTTTAGAATTTCATGCCCACACGTTTCCGGTTTGGGTAACAGCCTGATATAAATGCAAGTGGCAACGAGAAGCTTTTGGAAATGCTGCCCCATAATTACAGCAATTTAGAGCAATCTGAATAATTTCAAGCACTGTGGGATAAGTGCAGTCCAAAGAAGAGCAGCTTCAGCAAAAATAGCTGGTGACAGCTCGGAAAATGAAAATGCATTAAAGGTTGGGTTTTTTCTGTTTTTTCTCTTTTTTTCCCCAATTAAACACCGGACGGGTTTAAAATGAAAATCAAATTAACATGTCCCAAAGTTTACTTCCCCCCCCCCCAGCTAAGTTACCCAGTAAGGCTTAGAGATGAATTAATCATACTGTAACCTGACAACAGAGGGAGCCAGTGCCATTTAGTGGAGGTAAAATATCTTTCTCAGCAGACATAAACCGTCTCCTAAGGGAAACTTCTCACTCTAACCAGTAAGCGTGGTACAAGGATTAAAGTCTCTGCTCATGTAGTGAGTCATAGTTAAATAACTTCCTCGAGCAGAGGAAGGAAATACAATCATGCAAATGATGAAACCAGAGCTGGTGGCAGTGGTGAGGTAACCTCAAACCAGTGTACCCTGCTCTTTTTATCAGTAGCTTTGTTAAGGAATGTGATGAAGATGGTAGTTAGAGACTAGCAGGATAGAACTGGATGCTGAAAGCCATTAAAAAAGGTGCACAATGTTTCTGTAATGAAGAATAATAACAGTGATCTCATTAATAATATTAACCTCAACCCTCAAAAATGCCTTCTTTACATACTGCTTAGTGCTCACAGACCTGAGGTCAGTTTGTTGGCAAAACTGTACCTGAAGCAGAAACTGAACCAACGTTACGATGCCTTCTGCATCTCTTATATCCTGTTCTTGATTTCAGTTTTTGCTGCCATAAAAAGATGAATGCTTGTTTTATTTCTGTCGCCGTCTGTCACATTTATTATACGTGTAAATAGCCGATGGATCGTTATTTAGGTGAAACAATATCAATTCAATTCAGTTCAATTAAATTTTGTTTTTAATAATGCCAAATCAGAACAGCAGTCGCCTGAAGGTGCTTTATATTGTAAGGTAAAGACCCTACAAAATTATGAGAGAAAACCCCAAGAATCAGATGACCCCCTATGAGCAATCACTTGGCAACAGTGGGAAGGAAAAACTCAATTTTAAAAGGAAGAAACCTCCAGCAGAACCAGGCTCAGGGAGGGGTGGCCATCTGCTGTGACTGGTTGGGCGTTATGCGAGGGAGACAGTGTGTGGAGGAGAGCCAGAGATGAGCAATAACTAATGATTAAATGCAAAGTGGTGTATAAAGACATGGAGGTCAATGGCTCAATGCTGCCAGCAACCTAGACCTATTTCAACATAACTAAGGGAGAATTCAGGGTCACCTGACCAAGCCCTAACTATACGCTTTAACAAAAAAGGAACATTTTAACCCTAAACTAAAAAGTAAAGAGGGTGTCTGTCTCCTGAATCCAAAGGAGGAGCTGGTTCCACAGGCCTGAAGCTGAAGGCTCTGCCTCCCATTCCACTGTTAAATACTCTAGGAACCACAAGTAAGCCCGCAGTCCAAGAGTGGAGTGCTCTACTGGGATGAAATAGTACTATGAGGTCTTTAAGACAAGGCAAGATCAATTATGTATTAATAAGGAAGAGTCAAGTTACATTTACCTTCAATATGCCTTCCTTAGCATCAGTTTAAATTTTACAGCCCTCCTAATTGGCATAAACATGTAGTAGTGGCCCAAATCCTTCTTGCTTCACCACTGCCCAGTGTGCTGGGCTGTTTACAGGATTATAAAACCTTTTGGTGTTCATGCACAGCTGCACCACAAATAAGACTTTTACACTTCACATGTGGTGAACTTGAAACATCCTTAATTAGGAAGAAATGTGCTGGCAGGAGCTGATTCCTCTGGTGGGATGTAAATTTAATGGAGACTCACTCTTTCTGATTAAGCGTGGGCCACCGGGATAGAGTGTGATTATAAGTGCTATCACTGGGTGGTACAACTTGACGGCATTTAAGAGATGCGGACGGACTTTATTAGCTGTGGTTGTAATTAAGAGGGAGTCCCACATTTTAAAGTAGCTCCCCCTCTGGCTCTCTGTCTTCCCGACAGTGTTTTGAGTGGTTGGAGGTCATAATCTCTTTGACCTATTTACAACCTTTGCAAAGTGCTAGTCAGACTGTTTATTTTGGTTTGCATTAGACTGCAAATGTTATCGAGCACTAATAAGCAGCTGAGAAATTAAAGGAATAAAGTAAATATATTTGAATTTTGAGAAACTGGGCAAATCATTTTTTTTTAATTTCCGCTTAACATTTAATAGATTAAAAGACCAATATCAGTGCTGTATTTGCATTTTTAACAAAGTGAATCCTAATCTGCACCAGGTTTTAATGTATTCATCTTTTGCCCGTGCTCCTCCTCAATGCCAGGTTTTATGAAATTTGGCAGCTTTGATGTAATCATAAATAGAAAAAGAACTAACCTGATATCATGATAATAGGATAATGAAGATCATATGTGAAAATATGGTTAATTAGTTCTGTCAATTTTTGTCAAACTCTATGATTATTTTCTCCATAACTTCAGTAAAACAAATCATCCTGCCAGCAAAAGGACGAACTAGTCCACCGAAGAAAGATGTCGTGTTTGCATACCCTCAGATTGCACACACATTGCTACTGTGGGGAGTGCCAGACACTGTGGATGGCAACACCGCAGATGCTTAATTATGTGGAAGCACTGGATCAGAATATTATTGTTTATTCTATCATGAAATATTTATGGCGCTTTTGTCCTGCATAGAGAAAGAAAAGCAATAAGACTGCAATGCACTGAGGCAACAAGGGATTTGCGAAATCCATTAAAAAATCATTTTGAATTTATGTGTTGTGTAAACACATATTTTCAATGACTTTCAGTCTGTATTTTAACAAAAATGTCCCTGCAGCTGTGTCATTAGTTACACTATAGCAGCAGAGATTTATAGCCCCAAGAGTGTACCTCAGATTATGTGAAAGATCAGCGCGAGCCTGTGCTCCCATGTAGCTCTGCAGTGTCACAAAAACAGGGAAAGTGGTTTGGCAGTGGTTTTTTCTAATTCTCATGGGACCCCACTGAGGCCATTAATCCTATGAATTGCCACTGTTTGCGGTATCTCGACAGCCACTTGCCTTTACAGATGAGTTGTGTCTTTCTGTGAAGATGTGAAGGGCATCAGAAGAGTGAAAGTTAATTTGACTTGACCTTTCTGGTGCTGGGAACAAGCTGTTATTTAGGACTCCATGCCACAACCTCATCTTCTGTTTCCACACCCTGGGAGGTATTATTGCATAGCAAGACATGCTCTTTCAGGTTTGTAATGAAGTCCCGGCCTCCATGTTTGCTGCTTTGCCGCGTATTCTTCTCTGATAATCAGGAGTCAGAAGTCACCTGGGAGACAGAAATTGGAAGATTTTTTTTTTTTTTTAAAGGAAAGAAAGAACAAAAACACAGCCAGTACTTTACATCAATAATAATGACTTATTAATATTTATAGCAACATTAAATTTAATTGTCCTCTTTTCTGTTTGTTTTTTGTATGTGTGTGTCTATACCCCATTGTCTTTGCTTGTACTGTGAAATGTGATTGTGCTTCATCATTTTAATGAAGTGGAAAAAGTTTGCAAAAAAGTGAACCTTGGGAAATCATCCAGTTCACTCCTGAATCATGAACCATCCCTGTGATGGCATCTAACACAGCAAGTTCAACTTACTGACTTAGTGGATATAATGAAGCTTACACATTCAGTCACCTTTAGTGTGTTTGCATGCCATACATGCTAGTTAGTGCAAAGTGGATGCTATGAATGCACAAGTTAAAACATCCAAGAACTTCAAGTTACTTTTAAAATGCCTCTATTTTCATGGCATCATGTTTAATAAAAAAAAAAACCCAAACAACAGCAGATTCACAATTCATTGTAAACCTCTTGCAGACTAATTTAATTTGAAGTGGGCTGGACCAGTGTGGCCACAGCATCGTCTAACAACCGGCAAAAAACAAACATTTTCCACCATTTTCCTTCACTTTTGTTGTAAAGACGTTTAACTACACAACTAATCCTTGATTTGTATTCAGGAAAACAAGTGCAATTTCAAAAACATGTCTCAGCTTTTCTACATTGTTAGGAAATGCTGCTGTACTAAATCAAAGAAACATGTCAGCGCAGCTCTTTTGGCTTAAATGTCAAGAAATAAATGTGCAAAATTACAGTACTGGCAGCTCATTCAGTTTTTATTTTCAGTACTTTGTCCTGTAATGGAAAAATGAAGTTTTCTGTTAATTCACAGGAAATGTACTTTTTCATTTTTATTTTGAGTTACTAAAGTCACAAAAAAATTGAAATTTTCCATGGTAAATGGTAAGAAAATGGGAAGCTTTCTGTTATTTGATGGTTTATCTTTTACTTTTTTACTTTAGTATAGTGTACCAGGCTGATGTCTTTGTCAGTAGGAAGATTGTAAAACTGACCAAAATAAACTGGCAGGCTGGTTCTGGCCCCTGGGTCATGTGTTTGGCACCCCCGTTTAAGCCTATATTATCGATAGAGAATTTTTTAATGGTAAAGTGGTGATTTGTTTCCGTTAATATTAACTAAGTTAATAAAATTACATAATGAACTGCATCGCGTCCTTTAGGAGGTGCCTGAGTGCCTCCAATATTCTCTTATTTCAGCAAACTGAGGCCTTCGTGGTGTGAAGACAAGGAATTGATTTGTTTTGAATCAGGGTTTGCAGTTTCATTGGATAAGGAAATGGCGTTAACAAATCTGTCAGTGTCTGGCAAAGATGCATTACAACAGCTTGGACTGTCTGTAAGAAAAAAAACAGCTGTGCACAAATTAATCTGGGCACTTTAACTCATACTGCCACTGTTACTTTATTTAGGTCAGACAAGAAATCATTTAAACTTTTACTCTTGGACACCTTTTAGTAGTCCGAGTCAATCATCTTCCAATATCAAGTCCAACTTGCAGCTGAAGTACTTGAATGCATTATCAGTGAAATACAGGGTGGGCCATTTATATGGATACACCATAATAACATGGGAATGGTTGGTGATATTAAAGTCCTGTTTGTGGCACATTAGTATATGTGAGGGGGCAAACTCCTCAAGATGGGTGGTGACCATGGTGGCCATTTAGAAGTCGGCCATCTTGGATACAACTTTTGTTTTTTCAATAGGCAGAGGGCCATGTGACACATCAAACTTATTGGTAATGTCACAAGAAAAACAATGGTGTGCTTGGTTTCAACGTAACTTTATTCTTTCATGAGTTATTTACAAGTTTCTCTTTGTTCACAGCCATTGACATGTTGAAGAGGTTAACACTTGAGGAGCGGATCGAAATTGTGTTGATATCTGGTGAACGCAGTAACCGGGTCATTGCAGCAGATTTCAATGCAAGACACCCTACGAGAC
>VUQG01030698.1:0-17619 GCA_015106755.1 Etia nguti | reverse complement strand
TGAAAGAAAAGAAAAGAAATATTCCGCTCTTCTCCCCTCTGCTCTTCTTCCCTTTCTGGGAGGCAGTGGGGAGGTAGAGCGTACAGCCCGATCCGGCAGGGAGGTGTGGGAAGCCAGATCGGGTGCCCCCCTTCCAGCTCTCCTCTCTGCTCTCTCCTATCTTGTCCCTTTTGTCTTACTTCCCTCTATCACCTTTTGTATCCCTTTGAAGAAGTGAGGCTCCATAAATGCTAAAGAGGTAAGTATTATGTCTCAGTTGCAGTGAATAGATAGAAGAAAATAAACTGAAAACTAAACAGAAGAAAGAAGAAGAGAAATAACAATTTAACATAAACCAGTGACACACTCCGGGGCCTGATCAACCCTGGCAGGGCCTCCTTGGATGAGGGTGTCTAGTGATAATGGCCGAAACACCAGATGAATCCAAGGTCCACTACTGACGATGTGTCCCAAATCTTAATATGATAACTTAGATCAGATCTCTACTCCCCCCAAAAATGGCAGGTTAGCTTGGGTAAAAGACCGAAAGTTGAGGCACACAACGATGTGTGTGCTGCTGGTAAAGTTTCTGGGCTGCCTTCCTCATAACAGCCATCCCTCAAGATTCTCGCCATTTAACGCAATGCATTATCAGGGACTACAACATCTAGTCCTTTTACTGAAAAACTTTAAGTGAGAGTTCTTCACTTAAAGTCGCTTCAAAACGTCAGTTTTTTGTGTAATCGAAGGTTTCCCAGCAGGTCAGTATATACAGAACACTTGGTTATAAAGATTTTATTTTATTACCTAAAACTACACATCAGGTAATTTGTCAGGTGAAATGCAATCAGCTGACTGACGGTCCTCACAGAGGACAGACCTCCAACCGATTCACCACATCTGATGGGAGCGGATGCTCTTTAGTCTGGAAGAGAAGACAAACACACACAGAGGGCGAGACAGTGAAGAAGACATTTCAAGCTTTACATACAGCACTAAATTCAGTTTAAAAAAATAAAAGCATCTGTTTACTAAACTTAAAAACAACACTCTCCAGAAACCAGATTAATATCCCTTTAAGAGATCTCGAATAAATAAAAATGATATCAGAAACACAAGAACAGATAAAAATAAATTATGTTCTTAACTGATTGCAGTGAGTTTCTGTCAGTGAACGATGGATTATGGATTTAAAAAGTTTTGGTGGAAACATAAAAAAAAAAGAGAAAAAAACTAAATATTGTTAATAATGACACCTTGAAGCTTTCAGTTGAGCTTTTGCATACACAGCTTCCGACCTACATCAGCACTTTATAATAAACTAATTCCTATTACCGAGTGTCTCCCATTCAATCAGTGTCATCTTTCGATGCTCTGACAGGTGACCTCTGACCTTTTCAGCAGCTCGTCTGTCGACACCTGTCCATCTTCACCTTCCTGCTCTCTGTCTCCTCCTTGCTCTTCTTCGGCTGTTTCTTTGTGCTTGTGCTTCTTGTGTTTCTTCTTCTGTAAAGAAAAAAGAAGTCACGGCTTCAGCGTGAGGAAGGAGTCATTTTATTTTATTTGATCCTTTTTCTTCATTTTCTACCTTCTTATCCTTCTTGTGTTTGTAATGCTTCCTTTTCTTGTGTTTCTTCTCTTTGCTCTTCTTGCCCGTTTTAACCTCCTCGCTTGGAGAGGTGGCGCCTCCTCTGACTAAACACGGGAAGAACAGGCAGTGGTTATTAAACCTCCAGCAATGCTTTTACAAAGCAGGATGCACTTAATGAAGTTTGGTCATTTTCTTTGGTTTTAGTCGACCGACTAAAAGCAGAAGAGGACCAGTGAAAGTGTCGATGAACACGTGCTCTAATTTTACACATTGAATGTGAATCGATTCACACAAACGTAACCCGTCCTCCATCCAGCCTAAAAACAGCGGAGCTGATTACAGAGAGATTACTCTATCTATAAAAACAACGTCTAGGGAAGGGAACCCATGCGACTGGGTCATGGTGAATAAACTTGTGTTGTCTGTTGTTGATCTGGTGGGTGACACTCACTCAGAGCAGCCGAGGGAGGCGGCAGCTTCGGCCCAAACTCCTCCTCTTCCTGTGTGGAGGCCTGAGAGGAAACTGCTGCTTTTGAAGGAGCACAGAGGAAAAGAGTTAACAGAGTTAGGCTCGACAGGGAAGTGAGAATAGAACAAAAGTTAAGGTGATTCAGCAAACTCAGAGTACCTGCTTGCTGACTGGAGGAGGTGTTAGCTGAGGAGGAGGAGGTGGTGGAGGTTGAGGGGATGCTGAAGAGGTTCAGAGGCTCCGAGTCCATTTTTCCTTCATCCTCCTTTGTCTCCTTTTCTTCCTCCTCATCGCTGCTCTCCCCCTCTGATGAGGACTTCTCATCAGAGGAGCTGGCAAAGATGGCCTTAAACAGATCCATGGGAGGCCTGCTCTCCTCTTCCTCCTCTTCTTCATCACCTTCTTTGTTCTGCTCTGAGCTCTGCTGATCTGATGACTTTATCTGTATGAAGAGGAAAGGATAAACTCTTTAGATTTAAGGACTTCCTTGCCTGCTGGGTTTGGGCACTTTGCTCTTTCACTACCTCCGGTTTGCTTCCTGGAGCCTGATCGCGGCCGCTGATTGAGGCAGGTAAAGCAGGCGTGGGGGTCTGCTCCACTTTGGTCTCGATCTGGTTGCGTGCAGCACTGAGAAGCTCACCCAGTGGGTCCTCCTTCTTCTTCTCCTCCTTTTGCTCAGAGACATCCCACCTCGACTTCTTCCCGGATTCTGGAGGTTTTGGAGGTGCTGAGGAAAAATTATGAGCATTATCCGGGAGCACAAACAAAGCTGTGGTGTTAATTCCCACATAACTCTTTAGTCACACTGAGATACTCTTTGATAAGAATTAGTTTGGATCAGTCTTCATCTGCTTAAATTTTAAAACACAGATCGGTTCACAACAGATTTAACTTTCGTTTGTGCTGAAAAAAATAAAATATCTGTTTACTTTATGGTTGGTTAGTGTTACTGTAACCGGGCAGGATGTGATAAAGCTGCTGCTGCAGTCAGAAAAAATTTACTCGCTATGGCTCATCGATATGCAAGTGGAGCTTGGAAGCTCGCCCATGTCTCGCTGTCAAAGCTAACATTGTTTAACTGCTTTGTGCACTGACAGCTGCTCGTGTGGCTGACAGAAACAAGCCAAGCAGGGAAAAGTTGATACTGAAGGTCTGATCTTCCCTCTCAGCACACCTGAGAATATCTTTTATATTCAAAATAATACCAAGCGTTATAACAGAGCAAATGTCAGGTGGGTGCTGTAGGTGGCAGTAAAGACAACGTGGATTTAAACAAGCTTTTAAGTTAAAGAATTTTTTTTTTAAAAAGGGGTTAAAGTTCTCTTACAGAATATTCTACTGCTGTGTGAAAGCCTGTTAGAACTCTTTATCGCTTCCTGTCTGTGAATGAAGTTACCTGCAGCCTCCCTGCTCTCAGTCACAGTCAGGAAATTGAAGACTGAAAACTTGTCTCTCTTCACTTTGGGGAGACCCACAATACCGGACCTGCAGGACCAATCACAGTGAGACTTTAGCTCCAGGTGAAACACAGCAGAGTTTGGATTTAACCTCGACGTTCTGTTTAGAGCCGATTCAGTTTGATCTCTGTGCCGTACCCGGGGTAGGGGTCGGGAACGTTGAATCTTTTGCAGAGCAGTTTGTCAGGATACCACTCGAACGTCTCTCTGGTCAGTTTTCCGAACATCTTCATCTTTACTGCGGCCTGTTTGTCATCCAGGTCTCCCTGACAACCAAAAGAAAACATCAATGACTCCTGAGGTCACTGCAGTGTAGGGATGTGGTTTTTTTACAGCACCGAGTGGCGTCCTACCTCTTGATCCCGGCTGACCTCCACGCTATCATCGTCCTCCTGGTCTTTGGCTCTGGTGAAGCGAGAGGACAGCGAGGAGGAGGTGGGCCGGTACAAGATAGAAGCTCGGACAAACTCCTCCCTCTCCCGGCTGCGCTCCCACTCTGTCATTCCCGGGTCTAGACTCTGCTCCAGAGCGTCTGAGGGACACACAGAAGATTTTTACATTTTAATATCCAGGCGGTCTCTAATGTGGGAGCTTTTAAAGATTCTCTGTCCATTATCCACCATCTGTGTTAACTAGTAATCACATACATGCACGTACTCAGAGACACAGCAGCAGTGACGATGGTTTTTGTGGTTTAACTCACTAAAACTATATCAACAGAGGGGCTTCTAACTTAAACTCAGTCTGCTACACATGAATTGTGAATTTTTAGTAAAAGATCCTGCAGTGCATGATGGGACCTGCAGGGTGGAGCCTCGTACCGTTGTCTCCCTGCTTGAGACGGCTCAGGTAGAGTTCGTAGCGTGCCTGCTTGCTGGGGTTTTTCTCAAATGGTTTGAAGGTCTGCGATGATGTTTGGATGCCTCTCCACGCTGCCAGAGCCTCCTGCTGGAGGGCAGAGGAGGCAGGCAGCACTTGTGCCGACTTCCCCAATGTCAGTACAGCAGGCTGCATGGCATGACTGGAGACGGGGGTGGAGGTTTTGGCCAAGGGCGGGTTAGAGGACTTGCGGAAGCTGAGCAAGCGCTGCCTGTCCTCGGGCCTCAGCAGCTCCATGACCGAACTGGGACCTGATCGAGATGAGAGGCATGAAACTGGTAAAACATCACCAGCAGCGTTAACGCACTTGCCACCAGACTTGGACACGATATCCTGATTATCCTATATTTTTAATAATCTATACCATCCTGCTAACAAAATCTTGGAGACGTAGATTAATTGAGAAAAACTACATATAGTTTCAACCCTTTTTAATTTTCCTCATTTTGTTGTTTTGGCACTTCTGTGATTGCTTCATTTTTCAGCATCTCTTACCTTGTAGGGTATCCTCTCCCAGCAGTGCCCTCCTCTGGCCGGAGTCCAGCTGGTGGCGTCCTGCTTGCTGGGGCTCCTCTTTGACCATGTGGCCTTTGGACACCCGGAGAGCCTCGGCCAACGCAGGGCTGACCCCAGAAAGGTGTGAAACATCGACCGAAGGACGGAAATGATGGACTGGACGATAATCGTGGGGCAGAGAGGGAGGCGGGAAGATCTATGGAGAAATTCAGAGACATGAGGGCTGTGTCCAGATACTGATGGTGACACATGATCACATATTTTGAAGCTCCTCACTGTTTTTTCCTCGAGGGGTTTCTGTGCCAGCGTGAATCCTTCCAGGATTTTGCCGAGGTACGAAGCATCTTTACTTCTGTCTGGAAGCACAAAAAAATCCAAATAATTTTCCATGGCTTTAATTTCACTTTTTCATGGACAAAACAAAAATTAATTCAGATTTTTAATAGAAATATACTAAAAATAAAGGCACAATAAATATTAGTTGGAAATACAGAAGACAAAAACCCTAGGATAATTCTTTAATAATTAAAAAACACACCTCTCTCTGGTGGAGAAAGTATTAAAAATGATTTCTCTGCTCTAAAATAAGGCCGCCTGACAAAGAGCTTCTCTGTGGAAAAGCTTAATGACTCGTGGAACTTTCCAGGTTTTTCCAGGAAGCTTTACCTTTCTTCTTAGTGTACTGCTGCGGAGCTGTCCAGCCGTACAGGCCGTCGCCCGGCTCCTCTTCTCCCAGGATTGTGTCGTATCTGGACATGGAGTCTCTGTGGTACACATCTTCATCGTCATCCTCTAACGCACCCACGCCAAAGGCCTGCAGGTCAAAGGTCAGCAGCCAAACACTTTGTATTTAAAAAACAAAACAAAACAAAAACAAAAAACACTTCTGGGTTTTGTGGGCTCACCTGTCCGACCACTCCTCCTCTCCTTGAGCTGCTCTTTGTGTCTCCAAACAGGCGATTCCTCGTCTCAGACTGAGGTTTAAACAGATCGATGTGTTCAGCCGTGCCGTGACCCAGCAACGCCAGGCTCGGGTCCAGACCGCGGTACCCCAAACCCTGAACTCCCAGCCTAGGGCTGAAGTCCACCGGAGTTACGTCCTTCGGGGCAAAGGTCACGTTCTCGGGAGCAAACTCCTCATCGTCTTCCTGATGAGGCAGAGAGAGATTTCATGCACGCACAGGTAAAAATATGCAGCATGCATTATGAATTTCAGATTCAGTTTAGATCGTCCTCCATCAAGTTCTTTGTTAAAATATTCTTTCTAAATGTTAACTTTCAACCAGCAGCAGCAGCTGCTGCACTCACCTCCGATTCCTCAGAACCAGCAGGGGGCAGCCCGCAGCCATAAACTTTACCTCCACCCTCTGTCAGGAGGACAAAGTGTCAGTATTTATACATTATAACTAACACCAGACAGATACAGGATTCATGCTGAAATGAAACACAGCATAAGATGAAGTAGGAAAAACAGAATTTTAAAAAATGGCATCAAACTTGAAATTATTAAATATCAAAGCTGCTGAGAATCTTCACTTGAGACGCTGAGTGGACGGATTCAGTATTTCATTTTTTCAAGCTCTGGTTCTGTTTTTAAATGATCCAAGACACCAAAACTAACTCCACCACCTCATCAGCAGCCTCTGGTCTGCATCAATCTGAGCTAACCCTGCAGCTCCATCATGTAAATGTGACAATCAGTCAAACAGACGCATCTGCAGCTGCTGTTCAGCAAATTTTCCCAGAGAGTAGGATCGTTTCGAAGGGACGCAGGTTTAAGGGTCTGTTCACACCTGAACTGTTTAGTTAGTTTAAATGGATCTCTGCCTCTTCCCTACCTTGGTGCAGCTCATTTGTGCAGATGTGAACACTGCGGTGTGGAACAAAGTTTGACTTAAACGTCTTCCCGTAGTCTGGTATGCTTTCCATTCTCTAATGTAACAGAGTTCCATAGATGTGCAGAGTATTGACACTGAAGCATTAAATCTGAATGGCACCTTCTTGCTGTATTTACTCTTGATGCTCCTGCACCAGTCACATGTGGTCAGTAAGCAGAGTGAATGTCCTCACATGGTTTTTACTCACACAGTTTATTCTGTGTGAAAAGAAACCAAAGACGGGAAAAAGCTTCAAGTCTCCGAACTCATCACTTGAATCAGATCAGAGTGAACAAACTACAGGTGTGAAAACGCCCTACGTCAAGTATCACGGGGATTATTTTACCACTTACAAACTCCTGAATTTTTCTGATTAGTCAAGTAATCTTGTGCCTGTAAAAAAATTTGTTAGATAAAAAGATTGGAAAAACAATATTTCTCATAACTCGTACGTACCCATCTGCTGCCTGCGAGCTTTCCTCTTCACACGAGGCCCGACGCCCTGACCTTCCCTCCAGCCCATCTTCATCAGCAGCTCCACCCCGATGGATGACCTGAGAGACAAAACAAACACACCTCAGAGCAGATTCACACTGCAAACCGTTAAAGAGTTAAGGATCGACCCGGCAGTGCTGCAGAGGCAGGCCGCTGGGACACAGTTGGTGGGGTGTGGGCGTGGCAGCAGTTACCTGGCAGGTGCGATCAGCTCCTCGAGCAGCATGTCTCCGGGGATCAGAGCCGCCTGAGCGCTGACAGCTCTCGCCTTCTCTCCGGCCTCGTCTCTGCGACTGGACGAGAACTCCTGACTGGTGGTGATCTCTCTGGGAGCGATGCCGTGTTCGCTGAAATCCTGACAAACAACAACAACCACCACGATCTCCATCAGCTCCACTAAACTTGAACATCAAACATCCCCAATGACAAAAAAAAGCCTTCTGCTGCAGATCTCCTCTCTGACAAATCACATCACATTTACAGAAGTCATCTCTCACATACTCGTGAACCTTTCAACAGGCCGGACCCATTAGTGAGCTGAGATGTATTTTAATCAGCCTTCAAAGAGATTTGAAACCTTTTCTGAACATATTTTTGGGTTTTCTTGGTTCTAAATGGGACTCTGTGGAGAGCCTACGTAAAGTGATTCTAATATTTTAAAGGGAATGAATCTGTGTCGCCTTACCTGACAGACATTTATATATTTTCCTGTTATTTTGGCCATTTCATCTGTTCTATTCGAATCCATTTTATGCTTTAATGAAAGACGCACCACCCAAAGACAAAACATTGGTGATGTTTGTTTTAGGTAAGGCCAAAACCTCCTCACGTTTCTTCTGAAACATGTTCTGCATACTGGAAAGACCAAGCATTCAAACACTGCAGCGTAAAAACTATAACAACAGCTTTAGATGATTTCCAGACATCAGACAGCTGCTCTGACAGTAGCTTATAAAATGTTATTCTATATTTTAGGGTATTTGATGTTATTTGGATAATCTCCCAGATTTATTTTTAATGTGAATAAAAAAACCTCCCCCTCTCTCTGGATGGCTGTACCTCCTCGTCCATGAAATCTTCTGGTCTGGCATGGTGTTTCTCGGCTTTCTGTTGCCGTGACGACACAAAGGCTGACGGGGTCCAGCCTAAAAAGACACGGGGATGCCAAATGGCAAGATATGAAATCAAAATGATCAATATACTTGAGCTGAAAAAATGGCTTCACTGTTTGCAGAACAACATCTGTGACAGGCACCAGCATCGTAACATGGATGAAAAGTGGAGGACAAAAAAACAGAAAAACACACGCAGCTACAAGGCAATCAGTCAGTCAACCGAACATTAATGGTCTAATAATCAAGTCATGCTTTCAGTCAGATTACCAGAAAGTCTAAAAACAAAAAACCAAGATGCAAAGTCCAGGTCTGCTCTAAAGCCAACTTCAAAATCAGAGGCTTGACTAAACCAAACACTGTTAGCTTTAGGATGAGGGGACGCCACCTCCCCTAACACGTCTGCATGCAGCGCTCCATAAATATCACATTAGATAAAATATGTGTGAACTCTGCAGGTGGTGTCTGACTGACCTTCTTTTGAGCCAACAGTGTTGAAGTATCCGGCTGAGAAGCCTCCAGTGAACGCTCCGTGGAACCTCTTATATCGTCCCTTCTCATCTTTGACTGTCTGATCGTGGAGCGGGACGGGCTTCTTTAGCGGCTCGTCTGTGAAAACACACGGAAACATTGTTTCATGCATAGGATTTATACATTTTTAGTGGTAAACATTAAAATCAGAAAACATTTAAAGTTGTTGTCAATTCTGTACAAAACCAAGGTTGTAATAAACTATAAGGATTTGGAAGTAATTTATTGCTTATTTATACACTGGTCAAAAAAAAATGACGGGAACAGTTGATCGTCAAAGTAAAACACAAAGTCAGTTACGCTTCAGGGAAATCAATCTATCCAGGAAGCAAAGGCAACAACAGGACAACCCCCCAAAAAGCAGATGAGGGCACAGTCCATTGCGCTCTCCTTTTCTCTCCTCACTGAGTTTTCTCTAGTTTTTCTTTTGCTAGTATCACCGATGATCACCACTTCTCACTCCTGGCAGCCTGAGATGGTGTCTGTATCCTATTTGGGTTGCACAGGTAGTCCAGCTCCTCCAGGATGGCTCATCCATGTGTATCATCACAAGGAGGTTTGCTTTGTCTCAAGAATGTGGAGGAGATACCAGGAGATGGAGCTGTAGAAGGGCATCAACCAGCAGCAGGACGGGTATCTGCTACTTTGTGTGAGGAGGAGCAGGATGAGCTCTGCTATAAGATGACCTCCAGCTGGTTACTCGTTTGCATGTCTCTGACCAAACGTCAGAAAAAGATTTCATGAGGGTGGTTGAAAGGCCCGATATCCTTCAGTGGGACCTGTGCTCACAGCCCAGCACCATGCAGGACCAGCGGGTCCACCACCAGAGCCCAGGGCAGGTTCGCACTGCGCTATGAGTTAACCACTACATCACAGAGTCTGTGTAATACATGATGATGGAATAAATAAATGAAATTACAGACGTAAGTAAATTGTGAAATATTAGATCCAAAAAGTGACATTAAATTGAAACATGACGAGATATGAATTTCTTTTCTTCTCCAACTAGTAACGACATTTACGGATATTCTTGTTTTTGTTTGGTACAAAACCGACAGTACAGTCTTTCCCGCAGTAAGTACACTAAAAATATATATAAATAATCTACGGCTGGTAACGATATTTAGGGATTATCTATATATATTTGTTGTTGCACAAAGCGATAGCATAGTCTTTCCCGCAGTAAGCACACAAATCACACACTGCAGCTTCAGATTTGGGGAAAAATGGTAAAAAAATAAATGGCAGCTTTCACAACAACTTTGAGGCCGAAATGAAGACCGGATAGTGCTGAAACTTTAGAGATTAGAAATGGCACTCTATTCAGTAGTTATGACCAACTACTTTACTCAGCAGCATTAAAATAAAGGATTTTTGAATGAGGTCTGGGTTACAAACTAGGAGGCTATGCTTGCTCTTAGCTAGCTGCTCGTTAGCTGAACTCAGTGAAGTAGCGCTGCGAACGGCGCAGCTCGTAACGCTTTGCATTAAACACCTGGGAGATTTTTTTTAAATGCAAGTAAAAAGATGACCGAGATCATAAAATTCACTCCACCTTCTTCCAAAGGTTCCAAAGGGGTCCCGTAAGTCACAAAATCCTCATCGCTGTCGCTGTCGGACGCCATGATTTGTTTTTCAGTGCATTTACGGTATCTACAAAAGGACAAACTTTGTGAAGTGTACTTTAGCGCTTTACAAGAACAGTTGGGGGAAAATAGCGACACCTTGCGTTAGCGATATATAACTACATCAGCGGTAACTACATTCACTCAAACTTTAGTAAAATATTTATGTGAGTCACTTTCCCTGTCATGAGGATATCTATGCAGATATTGTTTGCCTTAAAAGCAACATAAATTATAACAATTGTAAAAATTTAATATCTATTCATTTAAGACAAGATAAGACATACTGAAACCTATACTTATTATTAAAATAAAGTCAAATATCTTAAAGTCTAACAAACAAAACAGAATTAATAAGGGCTTACCTCTTACTAGTTTCTGTTATTATGAGTTATTTATGAGGAGTTAAAGTTGTTAGTGTGAGATAAACATTTATAGTGACAACATTTTCCTTCCAGTTCACTGTAATTCGGGTTCTTTACTGGAAATAAATATTCCTGTCTGAAATGTCATTAGACGTAGTGTGTTTAATGAAGAAGGTGGTTTCTCCTTTGTTTGCTATTAAGCACTTGCTTTAGTTTTCTTTTGTTCTTATTGTTTGATTTGTTGATAAAACAACCAGATTTATTGTTTCTTACTGAACTGTGTAATTTCCTCTGCAGCCTCAGAGGAGCTGAAGTGTTGGCTATCGAATGTCCATCCAAAGCTCACAGCAGTTTGTCATTTGTTTTCTTTGAGCCTGAAATCACTCACACCCCCTCAGTGATCCATAAAACCCCACGCTCTTGACAAAAGCCAAACGCCTGGCTCAGCAGAAAGCCAAGGCCCTGTAAAGATCCAAATCTAAGACCCCCACGTCTCTGCACAGAAAACACAGAGCCTCCCTGCTCTTTGTAACCTGACCGAACTGCTAAACTTCAGGGGGTTTAAACTAACTAAATCTGGACCGAGCTCAGGGTGGGGGGACACAGGGTCAGTTTGGTGGTGAAATCTGTGGGCAGGATGAAGCTGTGTGGACTCAGAACCATGACGGCGCAGGAACAGAGCCACAAAAGAACCAGGTTATCAGAAAAGAGCCCGGACAGAGCCGAGGTAGAGCCGGGACACCAGAGTTATTACAGTTTTGTTCTCTATTGTTATTTTATATTTCATTTTCATTTTCAGTACAGTTTGGTTTCAGTTACTTTTCAGTTCTTATAGTTCTAGTTTTTTAATCATAAGCGGTGTATTTGACTAGGAAATGCTGAATATGGACATTACAATATGAACACAGAACTTTAAAGGCAAGATACTCAAAGTCATGAACATATCCTTTACCAATACCACCAAACAGACAGAAATGATTGAATTTGTTCATTTGCGTTTGACACAATATCTTTGTGTCCATGTGTCTGTCCATCCATCCTCATTTGCTTATCAAGTTCAGGGTTGTGGGGTGAGGTGGGGGCGGATGGAGCCTATTCCAGCTGCCATAGGCTGAGAGGTGGGGTACGCCCTGGACAGGTCGCCAGTCTGTTGGAGAGCTAGCTTTTAATCTATTTTTTTCTGTTAGTTTTTACTGAGGTTGAGTTAACTATAATGACCCCAGCTGTGCATCTGAAGTCAGCCTGACTTGAGCTGATATACAGGGCGAGTGGAACAACAGGAAAACAACAACAAGGAGACACAAGCAAACACAGAAAGATGCAGAGTGACGTCAAAGAGAGGAGCAGAAAAAGAAAGAAAAAGAAAAGAAGAAAGCAGAAGTGACCTCAAATATGTCCCGAGGGAGGAGCTGGTGTCCGGTGGTTATTTCACCATGGCTGTATACACTAAAATAATATTTCTCCTCAAACGATGACCCTAAATTTACTCGCTTATATCAACAAAGATCTTCCAAGACAATGAAGATAACATAAATGTTAATTTGTAATATAGAAACTTCAAAAAATGAATTCCCCAAATATTTTTTAAAAAGTGATCCAAATCCACTCTTTAAAGAAATCCAAATGATTTCCGGAGAAACATTGAAAGAACTATGCTTGGATAAGAATTATCATTAAAAAAAATAAACTTTTAACCTGACCTTGAATAGTTGTGGAGACCTCAGCCTGTTAACTGAACGAGTCCTTCCTCCCTTTGGCCACTAGGTGTCAGTGTCTGCCTGCAGGTCACAGGTTTGTCTTACAGCTGGGTTTACTCTGCACACTCACATTTAAATAAACGACAGAAATATATATTTTTATAACTTTAGACTTTCACTTGCACGATGAACTCAGCTTGTAAATGTGATGCATTAACAGGTCAGAGATGGAAAATCCACACCAGGAGGCACCGAGGTTACACTCCCCAAAAGTCTGATGATCAGTGAGGGAAAAGTTGTTCCTATCTCTAGAAGACAGATACAAACATTAACCATGGCTTCATAGTTTCCCAAGATAACGGCTTCAAATGCATAATAAAATTAAAAGATTGTTATTGTTTGTTTATACGCTGTTTTTCCTCCCTTGGTTGCTAAGACTTTGCAGGACATTTCTTCAAAAGCCAGAAATATTTGCAGACATCTGACCATGTGGCTGCTCCTCATAAATCGTTGCATATGTTCATGAAAGTGGCTCCGTAGAGCTGTAGTTCACACATTTGCTTAAGAAGTGAGCGGTCCCTGGTTTGATCGTGGCAGGAGACACAAGTCCCTCGGGATTGGAATATCACCCCCCCCAAAAGAAAGAACGAAAGAAAGAAATTCTATCTGCCAATTCAAACACGTGGCTCTACCTGCTGTGGTGACCCTTTGTAAAAAAAGTAGCTTTACATGGACTGTACACAAACATTTAACATGCAGATGTAAAGCGAGCATAGACTGCATGTAAAAGATGGACGTGTCTTCCACTTCTGCAAAATGACGCCAGTGCACAACTGTCCAAATCATTCATTCTTTCTAATCTCCAACAGGGGGCGACTCCTCTGGTTGCACAGAGTGACTGCATGAGAAAACGACACTTAGCTCCTTCCCTCACTCACACTTTCCTGATAACCTTATGGGCTTAGTCGCTTATCAGGTCTTAGCTTATTTACAATATGCTACTGTTATTGATAGGTTGCTACCCTCACTCGGTGGTCTTGGTTTCCAAGTTGATGCCACGCTTGTGACAAACGGGTAAGATGGCAGCAGGGAAAGCGTCAATAATGGTGGGTGACATCACAGTGAAGAAGAAATTCTATCACCTTTTATCAAGAGTCTACGGACATGAGTCAAACAAATAAAGCTAATATTTTTCCTTTCAAAAGAAAAAACTCATGCTGATGTTTGATTGAGGGTTTATGTGTCTGATCTGTTTGTTGTTGATCAGCTACGAATAAAGTAGTTTTGGAGGCAGCTACACACCTTTGTTCAGGAAGAATGTGGAGCTCGAGTCTGATGGTGTTTCTGCTGTTCTGTGGTGGAAAACTCAATGAGGGCAGCTGAAGTAAGAGAAGCAGGTCTCATTATAAGGCGGGCTGACCAGCAGCACAGCCTGCAGCCTGCAGAAGTTTCATCATGAGTCTCTTTGACAGTTTCAACAACAGCTGCACGTCATCGCCTCCACAAAGAGGCCTGTTGGAATAGCCTGCAGTAGTTTTAGTCACTTTGAGTTAAAAATGGAGTAGGCACCATGTTTTAGGTGTCAGTGGACAAAAAAAACGGAATAATTTCTCAGCATGCTGTAAAGGAAGTGGTCGGAGAAGGAACTATACTTCTGCACCTCCTTGTGACTCTGTGTTTGTGCTTTAGAAAGTCTCACCTGTGACTGGAGACTTTGGTTAGTCACTGTTTTTTTCCGGCCCTGATTTAGTGAGTAGTATGAAGCAGAATAAAGAAGGTATGCATAGAACGATGCGATGGCACGCACATGTGTGACTAGAACAGAGAGCTGCAGGAGCAGGGTCTACTTTCAGTAGAGTTTTCTGCATTTCTGAGGGACACGTTTACATGATCCACCATCTGAAGAGTTGATTTGACCCCGTTAACAGTTTGAACTCTGTAAGCCAGATGTGATACTGTGTGAAATGGAACAATACGAGTTGTTACACCAGAATGAAGGAAGGTCTCTTTGTTGTAAAGCACCAGATTTAAAAAAAAATAATCATTCCTGTATTTGGAGTATAATGATTGTTTGCTGTACTCGAGTTTTCATTCTTTCATTTCTTTGCCTTCTTTGGGTGCTTTTAGTCTGTCAGCAGGATTATGCAAAAACTGCATGGCCAAATTTAACTGAACCACATTTCATTTATTGACAGGTGCATGTGCAAGAAAGAATTTTGGTCTGTTATAGATTTTTAGCTGACTGGTCTTGGTGGCGTCTGTGCTTTCTGCGCTGGTGTTCTTTGCTGTTCTGCAGCTCCGTGCTGTCTAAATTTCACTGCTGCTGCAAACAAAAGAAGTTTGGTGAAGTTGTATACTGCTGTTTGTCACAGCTGCTGGTGTCCCCAGTTTATGCTCAAGGTTTCCTTCAGTATCTGTACCTGCAGCACTGGGTTTAGGCAACAATCAGATGGATCTGTCACTCCCATTTCTTGTAAAGAACTCCTTCACTTTTAACCTCACTGGTTAAACGTGTTTTCTTCAGCATGCAGGGTTAAAGATGTGAAAGGGGAATGTTTGAACCCAAATCACCTTTTTTTGGGGAAAAAAAAAGAAGATTTCAAGGACATCTTGTGCATAAGTTGCCAGAAGCATCTTAGGGTGCACTCACACTAGGTTCTGTGTCCTTATACTATTAGAAGTGATTTAGAAAGGTAAGTGCAGTTTGGTCAATAAGTTTATGTTTATATTAATCATGATCAGTGATTGCAGTACACGCTTACCTCCTCGACTTCTGACCCGTGGTATGAAGCGACCATATGCAAACACAAACATGCTTGTAGATGGTACGGCACACCTGATACGAGTGCACCCGACGCCCCGCAATGGCGGTTTGTTTGCTAAAAGCAACCTTCAGACTTTACATCAGAACCTTCCCTACAGAAACATTACGTAATGCGTGCGATTCATAATACAGAATGCATCTGGTCATCGTTTGATAGGTTGCAACATCACCGGCTGGTGTTGTGACAAAATTTGTCTGTGGTGGCAAAATAAGCAAACCACAGGGAGACTTTTCTGCAAGGTTGTAGTAACCTTCTAGAACAACATAAATACAGCACTGTGCAAACCCGTCATTTTTATATATTTGGCTGGGAAAATGGGAAGAAGGTGCAGTGATTTATTGAAACATGTACATACATGGAGATACAGTATGGAAGGCAAAAAAGATTCTCACAAGCTTAGAAGTCAAAATTTGATATGATCACCTTTGTTCTTCAGCAGCTTTCTGTCATTTCTTTAAGTATCTTCAGGCTTTTTGAAGAACACTGAAACATCTTCTTTGGCTGTTTCTGCCTTTTGTTTTATTTCTCTGTCAGGATGATCCCACACTGCTTCAGTCATGTTGAAGTCCGGCCTCTGGGGAAGTCAATCCATAACTGATGTGTGTTTCCATCCAGGTGTACTTTACTGTACTGGCAGCGTGTTTGGGATCATTGTCATGCTAAAAAATGAAGCTGCTCCAAATCAGATGCTTTCCAGATGCTCTTTTGCACGGTGGATCGAATCTGACCGTACTTGTCTGCATTCATAATTTCACCAATTTTGACAAGATCTCCAACACGAACCATGACACAGCCTTCGCAGTGAACAGCGGGCAAAATAAAAAACTCATGTAAGTCCTTATAAACACGACCTTCATAACTATGAATGTAACCAGTTATCTGCACTCAAACACTGAGGCGCAGATTAAGGCAACGTTAACACAGGTAAGTTTATTCAGACAGATACGTTTGATGATCAGTGACAGCACATCATCAATAAGTATTGATGTTAGAAGAGGACTTCTATCCTTATTAAAGCCATCAAAATAGTAAAGCATATCTCAGGATGGAGCTTACACTCAGAAATGTGTAACTTTCCCTCAATCTTTATATGTTCATGTGCATGTAGGCGAATTTAGCAAATTACAGCTAGTTTCTTTTATATTTGCACTGCATGTTTCTAAAAACCAGGTCATGTGTATTTAATATTGAATTTCTGACTCCTGCTGCACTGCCTGTGTGAGGAGCTTTATCAAAGTGAAATCAGCGTAAAAGGTATCGTGTTTCCTCTCTCCTCAACCTGAGATGACCTGAAATGAAGAAGAGCTGACATTCTCTGCTGAAGCAAAGGATGTGACTTCTTCTTGCGCTGCTGCTGCTGCTGTCGTTCGTGTCCTCCGGTCTTGTCTGAGCAGTGTTACACCTCCTCAGCTCCAAATGTCATCATGGTGCGATAACGCCTGAAATATTAAAGAGACGAGCGCTCAGGCTGCTGCACAGAAACTCATGACTAAAGCATTAAGGGCTGCTTCTGATCTCCCTGTGCACGTCTGCTGCATGAGGCAACACGCTGCAACTCACTGTGCACGTATGTGTGGATCCAAAGAAGAAGATGAAGAGGAAAGGAAGAAGAGCATGAAGAAGAGGATAAAAAGTTACATAAAAGAAGGTAAATAAGTGAAGCAAAGGGGGAGATGGAGAAGAGACACGGGAGACAAACTGCAGAAGCAAAGGTGAGAAAAAGAGAGCACAGAGGAGGAAAGGAAATAAGGAAGAGAGGAGTGAAAAATACAAAGAGGTACAAAGTGGTAAGGAAGTAGGAAAGGAAAGAAAAGGAAAGGAAAAGAAAGGAAAGGCAAGGAAAGGAAAGGAAAGGAAAGAAGGAAGAGAGGAGTGAAAAATACAAAGAGGTACAAAGAGGTACAAAGAGGAAAGGAAGTAGGAAAGGAAAGGAAAGGAAAGGAAAGGAAAGAAGGAAGACAGGAGTAAAAAAATACAAAGAGGTACAAAGTGGAAAGGAAGTAGGAAATAAGGAAGAGAGGAGTGAAAAATACAAAGAGGCACAAAGTGGAAAGGAAGAAGGAAAGGAAAGAAAAGGAAAGGAAAGGAAAGGAAAGAAGGAAGAGAGGAGTGAAAAATACAAAGAGGTACAAAGTGGTAAGGAAGTAGGAAAGGAAAGGAAAGGAAAGGAAAGGAAAGAAGGAAGACAGGAGTAAAAAAAT
>VUQG01030695.1:0-18497 GCA_015106755.1 Etia nguti | reverse complement strand
TCAGGGAGGGGCGGCCATCTGCTGCGACCGGTTGGGGTGAGAGAAGGAAAACAGGATAAAGACATGCTGTGGAAGAGAGACAGAGATTAATAACAGGTATGATTCAATGCAGAGAGGTCTGTTAACACAAAGTGAGTGAGAAAGATGACTGGAAAGGAAAAACTCAATGCATCATGGGAATCCCCCGGCAGCCTATGTCTATTGCAGCATAACTAAGGGAGGATTCAGGGTCACCTGATCCAGCCCTAACTATATGCTTTAGCAAAAAGGAAAGTTTTAAGCCTAATCTTAAAAGTAGAGATAGTGTCTGTCTCCCGAATCCAAACTGGAAGCTGGTTCCATAGAAGAGGGGCCTGAAAACTGAAGGCTCTGCCTCCCATTCTACTTTTAAATACTCTAGGAATTATGTCAATGAGATAGCGTTTAAAACAAAAGAATGTCACTGAGGAGAAATTTTGAGTTAATGTTAAAAAAGTGTCAGACCTGCAGCAGAATAATATTTAGTATTTAATAATATTTATAATATAACTTTCAGAAATATCCTCTGCAGAGCAGGGGGGGGGGCTCTGCATGATTTATAGCAGTCAACTCTTCAGTTTGACTTTCTAGTACATCCACATGCCTTAAAAAAATTTTAAAAAATGGCCAAAATATTCCTTGTTAGTCTTTCAGTATAAATTCTCCTTTGGGCAAGGTGTGACAGCTCTGAAGGCGTAAATGTTGCAGGGTCTCAGCTGGAAACAGTCCATCCACCCCTGGTACTTGGATAGAGGTGAGGGCCTCACTTCAGGACAGCTAGAAGGCTTAAAGCTCTTTGCTTTTTCTTACACAGGACACATGAGGCTTAGTGCATCAGGTACTTTAAAGACTTTCCCAAAAAAGGTATAAACAATTTGAATTTCTTCACAGTGAAAGGTTTGGCATCCTTTGTTTTATCTAATGTGTAACATGTGATATGAGATTTTTTTTTAAAGATTTTAAAAAGTAAGGCTCATCGGTGAAAGTATATTATATGAGTTGTAATAAAAATGTTCTGGGAATGGGCATCTAAAAAAATACAAACCCCTGAAAAAACACCTACCCTGATTTGTATTGGCTTATGCTTGATCCTCTTCTTGTGCACCACTGAGTCATTTTCTCTTCTGTAGATGATTCTGGAGAAGTCCCATTATGTGCCTTTGTACTTGTGCCTCTGTGATGTGTGCTGAATCTCCTCCAGTGTGTCAAAACAGCAACCTTTCAATCTGATGATTATTTTGGGGGAATAGATGAAGTCATAGGAAGGCAAATCTGGTGAATGAGGCAGGTGGTAAGTTTAGACTGTGTTAGTGTATGTGTTCTTAGTCATGCGTGATGGCACTCTGACATGAATCACAGTTCCAGTCATTTAGGACACAGTCAGACACTTTAGGATGTTACAGATGAAGTCCATGTTGACAGTTTCACCCTGAGGGACTAATTCAAAGTGCACAATTCTGTGAATGTTGAAAAAAAAATTATTAGCATGCTTCTGGTCTCACTCCTCACCTGATGTGGGTTTGGAGACTGGATTCTTTAACTGAAAACTGCCGAAAATGACTCTGCTTGACACCCAGAAAAATGCTGATTTTTCCTCTCTGAGCACATTTGGTTAAGTGGTTAAAACAGGATTTTCAGGACGTGATCTAAAAGTAGGAGCTGCATTGAAAGTGGTCTGGAAGTGAACAAGATGATGACCTTAAAGAGGAGGTTGACCATATTTAAATCAGCTTAGTTTTTCCAACATTTCTGACATGTAAATGACATGAATAGATATAAAATATGTCTTCAGTCAAAGCTGTATCCTGGTTTGAGGTAATATGACCAGCTTAGACAATAAAAACCAAAGGAGAATATAACTTATGAATAAATATTTCCTACAGCTGATAGTTGTCAGTAGGTAAAATGCTTCTCTTTGTCTCACTGGTCATGAGAGCAATATGTATTTAACCAGTACTTTCTATATTTCTTCCTTTTGGTTTGTACGACATTTTTAATATTAAGCATCAACATTGATACAACAGAAGGGAGAAAAGAGTGTCACTACAGAAAGAAATGACTGTACCATTTTCTGTCCTTTAGGTGTCCTTCTGTCATGGTAAAGCTGCCGTTTTAGATCTGCAGTCTCATCTGAAACGCCACATTGTGATCCATACTGTGTTAGGTAATTGCTTCTGTAAACATCAGCAATACTTAATCAATACCTCTCATTCATCTCAGTGAGATGCTTATTACACCAGCTCATGTGCATGTTTTCATTTTCCTGGTAGAGGACACTGGCAGACAAAGGAATGCCATTACTGACACAGACTAGAAGTCATCATCCCTGTCACACTAATCTCACACTGATGTTAGCTTCGTGCTAACTGCTAAGATGCCACTGTCCATTATGAAAGAACACTTCAAACTAATAAAATGCCAGTAGTGACATTAGCACTTCTATGGCAGTAATTATGGTAAGAGAACATTTGGGTTATGCCTGTCTTAGAAATGATGTCAAGCCTATCTCATCTTTGCACAGTGTGTCCTTTTTCTTCTTCTACAGCACTTGCAATTTTATTGTGAGGAACCCTTTAGCTTTGACCATACATCTGAAAGAAACTCTAACAAAACCAGGTTCAGGGAAGGCAGTCCTCTTGCCTTAATCAGCTGAGATCAGGGGAGAGCAGGGTGAAAAGATGAGAACAATAAATGTTCAGCAGCCAGCAAAATGTGCAGCTTTGTAGCCAGAGACACTTGCAGAAAGATACAGGTAGATACACCACAAAGAAACACACAAGCAGACACACACACACACACACACACACACACACACACACGTTTTCATATCTTAGTCAGGACATCAAATTGACATAATGCTTTGCCTATCCGCTTACCCTAACCCTAACAATCACAAATGAATGCCAACCCCTAAACCTTCAGTCTAAACCTAACCATAACCTAATTGCAACCCTGACACTAAAACTTTCTCCTAAAGACAAGGGGCTGTTTTCATAGCTAAACGCTAAAGACTCTGCTTTTCGTTTCATTTTTGTCAACTCCATGAGGCACCAGTAAGCCTGCCCCATGAGAGAGAAGTGGCCCACTGGGATAATATGGTATTATAAGGTCTTTCAGATATGATGGAGCTTGGTCATTAGGGGTTTATGTTAGCAGTAGGGTTTGAAATTTTGTTCTCAATTTTGCAGGGAACAAATAAAGAGAAGCTAATATATGACAAAATATGACCTCCCCTTCTATTTATTGTAGTTTCATTACTCTTTTTGCAGTTTTCTTGGATCTCCTGATATTATGAAATTACAATAATCCAGCCTGTATGTACTAAATGCATGGACTTATATAATTTTGAAAATACTGCACAACAAGAAGGCAGACCCAGAGACCTATTTTATGCGTGAGTTTAAGAGCATGATTTAGTCAAATGAACAGTATACAAGTTACTGTGAAAATTAAGTGCACAGAGAGGGAAAATTGGGGTGTTGCCTATCGGCCACAGTGAACCCCTGAGATTATGTTGTCTGTGTAAGCTGATGGGTTGCTTGCCTTGACAGAACATTGTACCAGTTAGATGGGATATGAGCCACCACAGTAATATGTTCAAGCATTCTGCAGTGTTTATTATCAAGTGCTTTTCAAATGAAAATTAAACTATTGATTGGTTGACTGCAGTTGTGATTTTGTGATTATTCACACCTTTGTGTACCAAGAGGAGAACAAGCTGCAGAGTAAACAGCTTGGATACTAAAGGGATATGTAGATAATATTTATGAAGAATTATGTGAAAGCAGACAGGAAAGCTGAACATGTTACAAGAAAATGTTTTCTAGTGTTCTGTATCCTTAACAGTCGAAATTCCTTTGACAAGTGGGAAGGTCAGGTCAGTAGACAGACAGGTTGAGTCTGTCTGAAAAGAACTGTCAGAAAAAATGCTTGATAGGTTTGGTAGATTATGGCAAGAAGATATATGAGCAGAGGGATGGATCATAGCCTAGAGACATGCAGGTTTCACTCCATCCATAGTGCTGCTAAAGGAGGGGATCTGTGAAGGGATGACAGGATTTTAATTTCTAGAAGGTTTAATCTTGAGTGTGATACTTGCAGCAAGGTTTCTTCATTTTAGGCGTACAAATGCTTGATCATTATTGCTCAAACATGGATGTGGGCTAAGCCACTGGTGCACCTCATGCATATTTGATAAAGATTACAATATCATTATAAAACCATGCTGTTTTAATGATAAAGTTCTTACATATTTAAAAAAAAACGAATTGACACATATTTAAAGAAGCCCGTCAGCCAGATATTCTCAACAAATAATATGAATTCACAAGAAGAGTGACCTCCTCTACATGGCTTTCAAGTTTTTCCAAAGGGTTGAGGTTGGGACTTTGAAAAGACCATTCCAGAAACTTAATGTTAGCTTGCTTTATCCATTACCAATACTTGTTTTGATGTTTGTTTGGGATCACTGTCCTGTTAAAACACCCAACTGTGTTGAAATTTCAACCATTTAGCTGCTAATTGGAGGTGAAGTTGAAGAATTTGGAGGTGCTCCTCCTACTTCATTATTCTAACAACTTTATTCAGTTTACTTGTACCACTGGCAGCCAAACAGCCCTAGTGCATGATGCTATCATCAGCATGCTAGACAGTGGTACAGTGTCTGAGGTTTAAAAAACCTTGTCTTCACTCCTCCAAACAGTGGTGACAGTGGGAAGGAAAAACTCTGGCAGAACCAGGCATCTGCCATGACTGGTTGGTGGTGAGGAGAGGAAGATAGGACAAACGACACACTCTGGAAGAGAGAAAAAGACCAATAATAAGTAATAATTGCATGACGGGTGGTGTGTGAACACATAGTGAGTGGAAAAAAGGAGAGTGAAGGAGAAACACTCGATGTAGAACTAGCATTATTGGTGTAACGTGAACTGTTGTTACGACAGTTTGCAGTTTAAGCTTTGGTGGTTCATTTTAGTGGAACTAAAACTTTATATTTAAAAAAATGCTGTCAGACAAGTAAGGTTCTCCTGGCAACCACCATATCCAGACTTGTCCATCAGATTGCCAGACGGAGAAGCATGATTGGTCATTCCAGAGAACATTTCTCCACTGCTCTAGAGTAAAGTGGTGGCATGCTTTACACAACAGCATCCATCACTTTGCATTGCGCTTGGTGATGGAAAGCTTGGATTCATCCAATCACTGAGTGAATACTTTTAGTAATATAGTGTATGTCTGCAATTTAAATATTCCTAATTATGAAATAACGTATTTTACTTATATCTTGGGACCTCATCTAAGATTTTGCAGTGACTAATGTCCCTGACCAGCAGTCTCGGTACATTATGTCCAAGTGCACTATATATGCAAAAGAGCAGTTTCTGGTTTTTTAATGACACCAGCAAACAATACTTTCAGGGTTTTCTGTTTATAATGATAGAATGTTTATCCATACAGATTGTCTTTGACAATAAGCAATATGCCATCCGTTAAAAACTAACACAGCTGTCTGAGCCTGTGAACCCACACCAGAGAATGAGTGAAATCACACCACTAGCATTAGAGACTTCAGAGAAGGCGTGCAACATAAGCTGTACCAGGGATAATGGTGGTGTTTTGCTGTATTATTTGCATCAGTATGTAAAACCAAATCTCAGAGACTAAAAAAGAACACCAAAGAGATGCAAAACACTCATGCCTATAGGCCTCAGAATATGTGTACTTTATGAGCTCCCAAATTTTACCATATCTTCCTAATGTGTTTTTTTAAGCAGCCAAAAGTTTGCATTGCCAGGATTTATTTTGCATGGTATTCACAGGAGAACAACCGCACCTTTGCCTTTGAATCAAAGGGAAGCAAAGTCAATTTTCTACCCCAATTTCTCATCATTACATAAAGTAATTTCCACTAAAAATAGATGCAAATCTAAGTGAGCACAGAATTACACACGCACAAAAACGTGCAGTGACAAACACACATTACATACTCAATCCCAATCAATAGATTTCAACGATCATAGCATTGTTCTGTCTCACTTTTACTCTGCTATTGTGCTTTCTCAGCTATAAACTGTCTAAACTATCAACTATCTGTTTGAATGACTCCAAACGTAAAATGTAGTTAGTCAGTCAGACATGGATTTATCGAGAATAAATACTTGTTTTCTTTTTTTTGTCCCCCCCCTTAATCGCACAGACATGCTCAGGAAACAGTCAGATGATGAGGTAAACAACAGGAAGGCACTTTTAGATGATAAGCTGCATGTAAGCTGTAAAAGCTTCCTTTGAGGCAACTAAATGACTTAAATTTGAAATTATTTATAATAATAAGGCAAAAGTGAATGTGGCACATCATGTGAATATGATGTAAGAAAAACCTGCATACTACTATTGCACACTGCAAGTATTTCATGATGTTTTATATCATATTTATTTATTTAGACCTTTGATGTTCTCTTTTCTATCAAAGCTGTGTGGTGTTATCATGCCGTGATCAGGGCAAGGGATTTAAAAAGTTCTTCAAACAGTAAATAAATCATTCCACAGAAAGGTTAGTCATTTACCAATGGGCAGTTTGTACAGGATTGGCTAGCCCAACAAATTCAAGCTAGAATACAACACAGTTCACAGCAGACTGTTTGATGCAAGACTTCTCCAAAGCCCTACAACTTCATCACAGGATTTTGCAACTGTCGATTTTTAAAATGGTTGTATATATATATATTTTTTAAATGAAATTAAACTGCACACGAGGTTGGCAAAGAAAAGGTTAGATTGAAAGTATCACATGAATAAAAACAAAATCTCAAATCATCTAAAAACTGAAGGTTCTTTGCAGGGAAGGAGAAGGAAAACATTTCTGCAAAGCACTGTTGGAGACTCATGGACAGTTATTCAAGCAATAAGAGGAGCCGTTTCTTTTTAACCCTTAACCTTCACATTTCATGCCTTCATAGTATGGTCCGGGTCAATTTTGATGCATCACACAATACCACATTCGTTCTTTACTAACACTTGAAAACCTGAATTTGTCATATAACTATGTGATAACCACTAGACACAGTCCTCACTTATATATCATTATAAAATATTTATAATTATCATCTGTAATTATCCAGATTAATTCAACATAAATTACCAGATTATGCTATGTTCACAACAGATTAAAAAGGTTGGAGCTGATCCCAGCTGTCATAGCCACACTGGAAGGCCCGGCCAGGTGGTGGAATCAAACTCAGGACGTTCTAGCTGTGAGGCAGTGAGTGCTAAACACCACACCACCATGCTGCTTTGTTAATTTTTTTGTAGTTAAAAAAAAATATTAATTTTTAGACCATTTATAGCTGACATTTGTGCTTGCAGGTGCAGATGTTCTGTCAGTGTCAAGGCACCCTCCCTCAAGGGACTCTCTGTCCTCTGTATTTCCTCTGTTCTTTATGTGCACCATGTTTGATCCCTTTTATGGTGCTTTCAAATAGAAGGCAGCACACACTGCACTGACAGCTAGGTTGAGATCATTTGTGTTGCACTTTATCTTTACTGTGCCATTTTTTTGTGCTCCAGCTCCCTGTTGTTCTTCTTTTCTATTGGTCATGTGTAATGCTGTATCCCCACAGCATTACACATGTGAATACTTTTCCCACATATGAATACTAGGTTGCACTGGATCTAGCAAACAAAGGAACAGGAGATAGTTTTTGTTATATGGCTTATGTGAACACAATGTGGGTTATGATTTTGCTTCGTATTGTGAACATGTTCATCAAGTGTTGACCACCAGCCTTAACCGGTGTATTTGTCAGTCTGATGTAAACAGCTGGAATCAGAATTAGTAACTCCAAATCTGAAGCTATAGTTGTAATCTGAAAAAAGCTTCAGTGCCGACTCTGATGTGGGGACAAATTACTTCTCCAAGTTGCAGAGTTTAAGTATCATGCACGGTTGCTAAGAAGAGGAGAATGACAGATTGGTGCAGAACCTGTGCAGGTTCACTGTGGTAAAGTGAGAACTGAGCAGGAAAGTGAAGTTGCTGATTTACAGGTGAATTTTTGTTCATAGCCTTGCTTGTGCCTACAAGTTCTGTATTGTGACCGAAATATTAAGATAGCTGATAGGCAGCAAGAATGAGCTCCCCCTGAAGGTTGAGGAGGGTAAACCTTTGCGAGGGGCTCCAAGTATAACCACTGACTACTTATCTAAAAGAGCCAGTTAAGGGGGTTCTTGGCATCTGACTAGGATGCTACCAAGTGTTTTCATACCCAACAGGAAGGAAAACTAACAACATGCTTGTGAGACTGTCACTAATGTGGCTTGAGAAAGCTTCATTGTCACCCTGATGATGGCTGGGTGAATGGAAGTCCTGGCATCCCTGTGATTTGTGAAAAAATGGATAACCCCAGATGTCCTCATCATGTTACTCAAGTATGTTACCATTATCTGTACACTATTTCAAATCAAGGTGAGTGTTTTGTGCGAGTTTTAAAAAAAAAAATGTTGCATATGTTATTTTTTCCTGACTCGAGGGAGATAAAATATTGGTGGTGTAACATAAATTAATGAAAAAATAAGGGAAAAAAACAGTGTATTTTTTACTAGATATACATTGAGCACAATATTTGTTATGTGTAAAAACAGTGTATAGGCTATCACTACAGACAGACAGACAGAAAAAAACATACCAGAAAGATAAGATCTGAATCTGAATTCTAACTAATGTCATGCATACTATAATAGATGGGAAGTCCAGGTGAACAGTATGTCCTGTTATGAGGAAAACCCCCATGCTGTCAGAAGACTTCTCATCCAACACGGTGGAGAATTATTTTATGAGTAATAGCTTTTGGCAGGAATGACTTCCTAGTGTTCTTTATCAGAGAAGAGCAGAAGTCTCTTACTGAAAGTGCTTGACTGTTTGACCGATAGGTCGTGGAGGAGATGTGCGATGGTCTAGTATAATTATAGAATAATGAATTATAACAGGGAGATACAAGTACTTATCATACAAACCTGCTCATGTTAAGATGACAAGTTAATGATTGAATAAATTAAGGTACAAAATACAGCATAACCTTTCAACTTGTGTTCAGGCTACCAAAATCTAACTAGGTGTGAGGTGCTTGTGGGTGAGACCTTATTTTTTCTCATTTTATCCAAATTAAATCCATTTCACCAGGAACAGTTACAGAGGTGCTGACATCTGAGTGTAAAACGTAAAATCATTAACAGCACTGCTTAAATGTTCTGTTCAACTTGAGCAGAAAGCCAAGTGGCATTTGAAGGTGGCTGAGCCATTCAAATGTTAGCCAGCAGGTGAGACACAGAGGAGCTTGTTGGGTTGCTTTGCATATATCCTACATTACCTCTTACCCAAATATGCACTTAAGTAAATGAAGCTTTGCAAAGAAAGTACAAAGGAAATACTGAACAGTCAACACACCATCAGATGAGTCATCCCACAATGTTGTCAGCATACTTAAGGGCCCTTCTGAGAAAAGATGTGACGATGTTTAACGTTGTGACTGAATACACAGTGAAGGTAGGTTTTAAACCCCTTATTCAAGTCAGCTGGTGTTCTAAGTAAACTGCCATCAACAACACTTTGACTTGAATTTTACTGTTGTTGCTTTGTCCTCCAATTTCATTTTTTTTTTTTTTTGATAATTTGCTCAATTTTAATGTGTGATTGAAATGTCAAAGCAAGGCACCGGGAGGCACCCTTAGATGTGCCAGTGGTTTTTTTTGTTGTTTTTTGTTTTTAAGCATGATTGCTGCTGTAACACAAAAAAGCAGGAATCATCAGATGGATTGCGTTTTTGGTAAGCAATTAAGTTGATTTTTTAGTTCAATTCAAGTAATGAATAGTTGGCAACGAAATTCAACTGTTATATTCATAAGAAACAAACATTCCTTCTGAAAGGGTCAGACAGTTCTTTTAAGATGAGTAGTTTAGGGAAACCCTTAAGGGTAGGGGCAATTTGAACATATGCCAAAAGTCTGGATAATAAATGTGTAAACTATAGTATAGTGAAATATTTTATAATGATCAAAAAGGTATTCCTAAGTGTGTGTTAAGGTTATTTTAATAGGTGAAGACATGAGAAGGATCCAAAACTCAGAGGTGTCACTGCCACAGCCACAAGGTATAAGCTAGAATGATGATAAATTGACCAAAGATGTGATTTTTACTAATTTATAATAAACTTACCAGCCATTTTATTAGCTTGTAAACACATATCTAATCAGCCAATTGGTTGGCACCAATTCAGTGTAGTGAGGCATATAGACCTGGTCAAGATGAACTGCTGAGATTAAGACTGAGCATCCGAATGGGGAAGAAAGGTGATTCAAGTGAATATGACATGATTGTTCTTGCCAGAGTATTTCAGAAACTGCTGATCTGCCGGAATTTTCCAACACAATCATCTCTAGGGTTTACAAAGAATCGTCCCAAAAAATAGAAAATATTCAGTGGACAGTAGTTCTTTGGGCAAAAATGTCTTGTTTATGCCTGATATGTCCCAGAAAAAAGGTCTAGCAGATGGGGAGGTAATACTTATCCAGGTGGAAAAAAAATATAGTCAAAACAGTTTTCAAAGCATAAGATTTTATTAGAAAGCTTTACTCAAAGACACTATGCCACCACACCAGTTAAAGCCTCAACATCAGCCCTGACAAATCATTGAAGTTCCCTACTCTACAGCTGGCCCACACTGACAGACATAGCAGCTGTTCACCAGTTTTGTACTGCAGGTTGGTTGATTGCTTAGTGGAGTCAGCTGTACACTGGCTCCTTACGAGAAATGGGTGGCAGCCAAATCAGTCAAAGAACAAGGACACACCCACACAACACAGTGAAGGCCTTCTAGGGCTGTAACAATGACAGAGTGGTAGCTGCTGTCACGTCAATATGATAACAGCACCAAAATCTAAGCTATGTCTCGAGCACTTGTTGAATCTGTGCCATGAAGAATTAAAGCAGTTCTTGAGGTGAAATTAGATCCAACCCTGTACAATCAAGAGTTTTTTAAGATGACCCTGACAAAACTGTGAAGCAGTGCAAAATTGCCCTTCAAGTCAAGTATCACTCTGACACTCCATTAATCTTAATCCATTTGCAGACTTTATTTGGGGAATTTTCTAATTAATGTAGTGAAAGCTTGAATCGAAAGACTCAAAAAATGAGATTTCATGGCTTACATCTTCTGTAGTGACACCTTGTCTGTCTCTTATCTCTTCCCCTCAGCCATTGTAGATGTTTCCAGATCATGTCATCGCCCATCTGTCTACCAGTTATCCTTGGTGAATTTTCTGCCATTGCCAGACATCTGATCCTTCCCGTGGCCCCTCATTACACTACTATTAGTCCAGCAGACTCAATCTGCTTAGTAACTTTTGTCATTAGCCAGACTGTCAGTCTGGCTTTATTGCCATTGTTGCCAACTCCTGTGATTGAGAAGGTTTACCAGGGCACACCCATGCACTCACATTTAAAACTTTCAAAATCATTGGGCTTTAAGATTATTATTACTTTTTTCTCGTTATTCTTGCCATTATGAATTAGCTGATAAAAGTGACAGATAACAGTTATCCATGTCTGAGAAAACACATTTGAGAAATTAGTTTTGTTGCTTTCTGGAAACTCATATATAGGCTAAAACCAAAGGCCTAAGATAGTTGTATTAAAATCATTCTTCCATACCTTCAGCAGCTGTCTGTGTCAACCAGTAAAGACTTATGTGCATTATAATAGCTGATATTTACCTATAAAATCGGAAAGAAAGACAAAATAGAACAGAGTTTTTATTTATTTTGTTGAACACACAACTGCACACCATAACACTCAGTAAATTGCACATAACTCTGTGGAAGTGTTTAGATGCTTCAGACTTCTGTCTCTAAGGCAGCCTATTCTTTCAGGCAGTGTCCATCGATGTTTTATTGATTTATATGTTTTGTATTTTGCCAGCAGATGTCTTCTGTTCTTGGCAGTCCTTGGCACATAGCAATAAACTTTTATGTGGCGTGCCAAAGGGGTGTGACTATTCAAATCATTTATAATCTTTTATAATTTGCATATTTTTTACAGAGTAAATGACTGACATGGATTCTGTAGTTAAAGAGGATAAATCATTATGAAGAGTTTTTTTTTAACAACAGCATCATATTTGGACCATATTTAACATGGTTTGTAAACAAGAAAGAGCTCTATCATCAGTTAGGACTGTTTATAGCACCCACAATACAACTACTACTACTAATAATGATAATACTGGTAGCACATTCTATGACAGCTTGTTAATATTGTAGTTATAGTGGGGTAATACTAGAAGGCAATACTATGGAAATCAAGCAGGTCAGTGTCACTTACTTACAAAGTAATATTATGTAAATACCAAGTAATATCATATCAGTAATAATTAACAATAATTACACCTGAATAATATTGCACAGAAGATCATGTAATTGGGTAAGAAGGTGCCAGAAACTAGGGGTAATGATGTGGAAACAAATGCAAGTAATTAGCAATACTTTGGTAACATTACAATAATCTGCTAGCAATACAATTGTATCTGTATACATTCATAAACTACCAAACATGTTAAACAGCAGCCCTGATTCCTGGTTAATACATATGAACTCCCAAACAAATTTGTGGATAATAAGCTGCAATATTACACATGTGATTAACATTGTTACTTATGAACAAAGAATGCAGGTAAATTTGTAAAACACCTATGGTGTGGAAATAGTTTGCCGATATATTAATACATTACACAATATTTTCTTTTTATTTTGCGGTAATATCCATTTTAAATTAGTTGATTGATATAATTAAGATTAAAAAAAATAATATGTACAGATATTATAAATCTTTTGCTATCAGCAAAATATTACTGTACTAACTGGATTAGCACCACTATTACAACAATATTACCAAGGTGTAAAAGAAAGTGCTACAAATAAATGCCAGCATAATAATAATAATGACGATACCTTGTATGTTTTTATATAGCTATTGATTTGTCTGTAAACACACACACATACACATCTGAGGTCCATACTTTCCTTTACAAATACTATTTATGCATGAGAGAAGGTCTACAAGTGTCTTTTTTTGTGCACAAATCATTTGCACATCCTGCCGATGGACTGATTTCCTGGCTATTAAGACATTCAATTCAGTTTTTCCATTAAATTTTATTTATACAGAGCCAAATCACAACAATAGTTGCCTCAAGGTGCTTTTTATTGTAATGTAAAGACCCTGCAATAATACAAAGAAAAGTCTGAGGTTCAATTTGAACTTCAAGTTGACTAAAAAGTTCACCTTCTGTGTAGTCAGGGTAATATTGATGGTGCCTTCATCCCAGTTTGACATGCAATAAACATAATACTGGGTGGATATTACCTCCCACTGATCGCCAGACCACAGAACACAAGTCAGTCAACTTACCTTCAACTGTAAATCACCAGGTGAACAGAAGCAGACACTTTATAGATGGTATTTCATGTCTGCTGCAGACATAAAAACAGACAAGAGGCACTTGAACTGTCTAATGTCAGTCCATAATAATGATATACTGCACCTAATGCAGCCAGTTATGCAAATAAGGCAAATGATAAATTAGAAGATACTGTAATGTCAATTTGTCCTCAAACAGTCTAAGCAATTAGCAGTAACAGTTTCAACAAAATTGTTTCCCCCCTTTTCCCCTATTCATATGTAAAGTTATGCAACAGAGAGCTCCGAAATCTAATCAGGTCATCCACTCTATTAGGAGAACCTGTGGTGTCAGAGGGAATACTGCATCATCTGTGCTCTTTAAACATTAAGTAAAATGTTAATTTTTCCCTTTTTTTAAAAAAAAATACTGCAAGGATGTAGTTTAACTAGCCTAACTTAACCTGGACTTGCATGAATTACAGATTTACTCAAATGCATTTGCGCTGATATGTATTTAAGATGCATTCAGTGCTCTAGCATCTCTGGGAAGTGGTTTCTGAATGAAAATAGAAATAGTCTGAAAACACAATGCCACTAAGCAGGTCAGAGTGTGGCGACGCTAACTGAAAAAAAACCCTCAGTATCAGCCTGCATCCGAGAGAATCAGCAAAATAATCCAATAATATTTTGGACACTCTTTTTTTCAAAAGGCACCAGAGTCAGCATTTAGTTTCATTTCTCCAACTTTTCTGTTTTTCCTGTTTTGTAGAGGCAGAGGATTACTGGCTCTGCAGGGGGCCTCTCTCGCAGAGGTATTACATTACAAGCTGGCCTGAAATGATCTGCTACTCTCTTACTGCTGCTTTTTTGAATCCCCATTCTTGGCTGTCACTCTGGCTGTCGGTCTCTGCTCATCTCTGAAATTTATACTGCTATTTCTCTTTTAGTACCCATTACTGTATTCCCTCTTCACACCATAACCTCCCCTTTTTCATATTTGGACCACTTACACCTTCCGACTCATGTTTTTTTTTTTTCATAAGTGTCCTTTGCTTTTTAGATTTCCTTCCATCCAACTATCCATCCATCCATTCATACATACATACATAAAAAATAATGATAAAGAAGAAGGTTCATTTCCTGTCTCCACTCTGTCACTCACTGATTGCCTAATGTGTCTGTTTGAGTAAAAGACTTCTTACAAACTTACAGAGACTTAATGAGTCCGTAATTAACCACCAACCTGAATTCTGCCTTCTGTGTCAGTGAATGTTTGTATCTCTTTAAAAGGCATTTAAACTGCTCATAGTTTTTCAACCATGTCTCTGCAGTTTCTTCTACATGATCACACTGTAGCATGTATGTGTGCAATCCAACAACAGACAGCACAGATATTCGTAGATGTTTACTTGGCACAGCTTTCTCAGATTTTCTGTATGATAGGATTATATCCTGCTGTGTCAGCGTAGAAGTTCAGAATATATTAACATGTGCACTGTTTCTTTCTTCCTTAAATGTATGTATTTCCCTCTTTTCCTCTTCCAGTTCCTCTGTCACACTCGCTATTCAAATCTGTTGCTTTGAAAGCCTGTTGATCCATAACATAAAAGACAACCCTCAGAGAGCTCAGGCACTAATGAAAAAAAAAAGCGTTGATAAGCTCCCAGCTCTTTTTTACTCAGTGGAGCTGTATTCTGCTCTCAGTTCTGAGCTAAATGAACCTTGGTGGATTCTTTATGTTGCATCAGTTGGGTTATAGTTTATATTTTTAAATACAGAGGCCTTGGAATTAGGTCCCTATCTCTCTTTCTAATTCACAGTCAGCTGTCATTTCTTGCTTCGTGTGGTGAACCTTCTTTAAGTTAGTACAAAAACAGTTTCGAGTTATCACCATTACCGTAACCTATATTCAACTGGATACTTATTTCAGCATTAAAATATTCAGTTGGGGGAAAAAGGTCTCAGTGGAAAGAAAAATGTACAACTTGTCATCTTATTCCCATTGAGTTATACTGTGTTTAATTTTATTTGAAGAAATCCATTCCACAACTCAAATTTTAAGATATATGCTGTTAAATGTCTAATTTTATACCATATTCTAAGTGATAGTTTTTAATTTTTTGTATGTAAAAAGCTGTAGCAGTAAGAACGTGTTTAGTTACATATATTACATTTTACACTATTGCTGTTATGCCGGCATATTCACATCTTTAAATCCTCCTCTTTACAAAATGCATTTAATCACTGTTACTTCTGTCGGATGTTTAACTTTTTACAGTGCAATGTTATTTATTTGCAGTATTTGAAAATATTACGCTCTGCTGAATAGAAACATCTAAAAATAGAAAATCTCACAACACACAAAGTTTGTGAGAAGAAATTTGTACCAGTCTTCAGTGACCAGATCACCAGTAGAGAACTTATGTGATCTGAAACTGAACTGCAAATGCAATTTGAAATGTTTTGTGATGACACTGGTGGCGTATTGCATCCTGTATATTAATGTATGTAATATACCTGGAAGAAAGTTTAGTTCACTTATAAAAATCATATTCTGATATTCGATCAGGAACACCCTGCGTATCACATTTTAAAGCAAGGGGTACCCCCCTGGCATCTCTTCCTGATGCACTGTGTCCTTCTTTAGCATTTTACAATATGCAAGTTTCTGCCAGCGTATTTCAAAGTTACACAGTGATTAAGATAAGACTGATACACTTGCCTTTTCTATCCATTTTCAATTTTAACACTATTTGGTTTTTTTAATATAAATATATATATTATTTAAGCACACAGACAGGTTCCATTGAGCGAGGTATCTCAAATCTTTTATCCCATGAAGCCAAGCACTCTATGTTATCATTGTTCAAATTATTGAAATGAAGGTGTTGTATTATGGTCAGCAATTCAATTCAAGGTCAGTTCCTTTAATCGAAACCTTTGTTCTACTAACTCCTGGGCTTTCCTTTTTAGTACTGTCCTCACCTGCAGAAATTAAATGCAAAACTGAAAGTTTATTGAAAGGAAAGGAAGCTGTGTATGTAACTTCATACATAACACAACAGAACTTCATGTGTAAATGTACAGTATAAAACTTTAACTCTGTGTCAAGCAGTCTTTTTTTCCTTGGATAACAAAGAGAAAAAGACAAAAACGAGGGAAAATCAAAGTGAACAGATAAGACAAAGAAACAGAGACATCTAAGACAGAAAAAAGCAAGGACAGAAAGGTGAATTATATTATTGTGAGTGTGCATAGCTTTAGAGAAACGGAGAGAGAGAGAGAAGTGGGGATTCATTGCTTGCCTTCTGGATGCATGTCCAGCCAGTAGGATTTGGCTGCGGCCTCTCATTCAATGCAAATGGGGTTTCCACCATTCTGCTTGTTAGTGCACTGCTACATTATTTCTGAGTCTGGGGCACCCTGATAACACTCCACTCGTCTTCTGCTTACACATTGTTTTCATCTTTTCATTCCATGATATGTGTGCTGCTATGTCAGGTCTTTTCCTTCTTTTACTTTTTGTATCATGTGTACTATCCATTTATACATTTGTGTGTCAAACTTGCTTCTTCATTCACCAGCTCACCTTACTCAAAGTTGGAATATTACCTATTCCCTGTTCAGATCCTGGCTTCTTTGTGTGGATCGATTTTTCACATTAAATGACCCTGAAGGACTTCAACCTCAACAGGGCAAGCATCTGAAAGTCTGACTATTGCTAGTTACAGAAAGATAAAAATTGCTAAAGCCTATGAGAGAGATGCAGTTTTGACATTATGCTTGTCAAATAAATAAATACAGGTGGCAACATGAAAAGAATTGCTTTCTTTTAATTTTTTTTCCCTGTTTGAGTTATAAGGAAAATTACAGCACTTAGGGACAGTTTTGCTTTCTCTCTCAATCTCTCTGACAGGTGGAGGTGTGCAGGCTCCGTTCCCTGAACCCTGGAGTTTTCCACTCTTCAGCCAATACACCAGTTTCTAGATTTGCTCATTACCTGCCAGTATTTAAGGGATATTCTCTGCCAGATTGTTGTCATGAGCTGTGTTGTAATCAGGTTCCCTCATGCTGGTGAAAACCGCTTGTGTGTTCTTTGTGCTAACTTTACTTTTCTCTCTGCCTTGCAGTCACCTGAAAACTTCTTGTTCTTCTTGTGTTCTTCAAGGAAAGGAATTATCTTTAAGACGAGTCTCAATCACCCAATCACACACATTGATACAAGTGGGTTTTTTTCTATACCCGAGCACCTTGTCTAACATTCACACACAGACACTGATGGATGCATTTGGTTCACTATCTTGCCCAAGGATCCTTCCACATGCAGGCTGGATTAGCCACTGACTTTCCAATTGGCAGATGACCCACTTGATCCACAGTTGGCCCACTTTCCAAGGGGAAGTCTTTCGCCACCTTCACTTACCTTCCAAAACGTACCTCTTTGTCCACCCTCCACATTCTCAATTGGCCAACCTCCCACCACCACCTCTGCTTGGAATCGAGAAAGGACTCTAAGATCAATTCAGACATTCGCTTATTGCAACTCTCTGGCTCCAAGTCAACTTCTCTAACAGACATTGGCTCCTGAGCTGTGGACCCACTCACTCCTGTGAACTCCTGCATGACATTACACCTTTTGTTGATTCTCAGATCACTGTGACATTAAACCTTGTTAAATTAAGTACTGTATGTGAGTCAATTCAATTCAATTTTATTTATATAGCACCAAATCACAACAACAGTCGCCTCAAGGCACTTTATATTGTACAGTAGACCCTACAATAATACATACAGAGAAAAACCCAACAATCATATGACCACCTATGAGCACGCACTTTGGCGACAGTGGGAAGGAAAAACTCCCTTTTAACAGGAAGAAACATCCGGCAGAACCAGGCTCAGAGAGGGGCGGCCATCTGCTGCGACCGGTTGGGGTGAGAGAAGGAAAACAGGATAAAGACATGCTGTGGAAGAGAGACAGAGATTAATAACAGATATGATTCAATGCAGAGAGGTCTGTTAACACATAGTGAGT
>VUQG01030693.1:0-13337 GCA_015106755.1 Etia nguti | reverse complement strand
TGCAGGAGGTAGATGATGGCGTCCTCCACCCCGATGCCAGGCTGGTAAGCAAACTGCAGCGGATCCAATGAAGACCTCACCAGGGGGCGCAGATGGTTTAGAACCAACCTCTCGATACGTTACATTTACAGGATGTTTCACATATTTTCCCAATATCACAGTTTGATCTTCTTTTATAAAATATGCTGTCAGCGGATCCGTCCATGTTTGCGATTGGTCAGACCGATAAGGTCTGCGTTAATTCATCGAGTTGACAACCAGCTTCTTCTTATTTCTTTATCATGGATCTGCTGAACCTGAACACCTCAGTGTCAGACTGATCAGTCATATTTGCCCCTTTTTCTGTTTGCTGACATGAGAAAACTTCAGACTTACTGCAATGTTACAGTAAATCATTGTTTGTCATTTCTAAAGCTTTGGTTTTATAATAAAATAAAATAATCTTCCAAATATATATTTTTGTTTTTATACCCACCAAGAGCATCACGTTAACATCGGAACAAATTGATTTCTAAATCCATGTTTTTCTCTTACTTTCAGTCTTCCACTCAGACTAAAGAATCTGAGAACATCGAGAACGAACAAACACTCGCTCTTTAACCCCGCCCCCTCCTCAGACCCACACACTTTGCTCTGGAGTAATGTTGCACCGCTTGCTGAAGTGGCATTCCACCACGAAGATTGATACAGAGAACCAATTTGTGCTGCGTGCTTCTGTCCTCACCTGAGTCGGAGCTGTACATGTAGACGAACCTGGTCCAGTAGAAGTGCTCCAGCAGGGCCATGAGGGGCTCCTGTAGCTGGGGCCGCAGCTGCAGGACGAACTGGTTGTTGGTCTGCACGGGGAAGGACGGCGTGACAAAGCAGACGTGCAGAGAGCCACAGAAGGACATCAGCATGTTGACTGTCCGCCGGTCGTACAGACCCATGATGGCGTACACGCCCTTAGAGAACTGTGAGCAGACTGGGACAGAAACACAGAACAAGAGGGTTTCATTAATGTTTATTTAGATCATTTTTGAATGCTTTGGTCAGTCTGCCTTTTGGATCCAAACTAACAAATCTCAACATCTACTGGAACAAAGTTTCCACCAGTGTGTTTATTACACGTCTGACAAAATAAACCAGGAAAATGAACCTTTTCAGCTCATATATGTGCACATACTGAGGTAACATTAAACACATGTAGACGTGGTTAGATATGACTCTATTCTCGGTTAGCAGGTGAACAACATTAATGCTGTCCAACATACTGGTGATCTTTAATATACCAAGATCTGAAAAAGGGAACAAATTTGACTCAGACCACAGGCCTTGGAAGGATGGGGCGGCAATGGGCTATTGCAGCAACACCCCACTGCCACATCTTTTATTTTTCTTGTACTTTAATGAAACTAAATGGTGCTCAAAGCATCTGTCCTGATTTAGGCTTCTGTGGGAAATCTACCCGTAACCTTCCACAGAACCTGATGTGCACCTCCCGAGAAATATGACCACACATCAGGTCGATGTGGCCACCATGCAAGGTAATAGTGTATGCGGTAAAGGGGTTTGTGGTTACTTGATAAGTTAGGATGTAGATTTCCTGCAGAATAATTCAGTCAAAAGTGATCCTGATACTGTCACTAGCATTTCTCTTCCTTTATGTTGCTAAATATTAATTATTGGACTCTTATTTTTATCCTCAGTGCCCTTCTGCCCCCTGCATTTGTGTCTTTTCCAACACATTTACTCAAAAATAAAACATAGCATTATTCCATTATTTACATGATCAACTACAACAACAACAACAAAAAACTGTGTTGCTAGCTAACATCAGAGGAAACTAATAACGTTTACTTCCCGTCACGTGGTCACTGCCACGAGTCTTTCGTTAGACGCAGAAACAGAAACGTTTCTCAGCAGAAGGAAAATCCTTCTAACACGACGCTGCTCCTGAAGGTTTGTGGGGGTTTTTATAGTTACTGGGTCACAATTTCTGGAAAGAGACACCAACAGTGCCATTTTTAATTTTCGCCCCACAGGGCGAGTGTCATTTAGTTCCATTAAATTCAAGAGAAGACAGACATCTCTGACAAACTAGGCATCTCACATCAAAAATATCCAGAATAAACAGAAGTGAATGAAAAACACTATACACCAGAGTGTTTTTGGGTGAACTGTCCCTTTAAAGGCCGGCCATCTCTCTCGTCCCACATCTGTTTCATTTTGCTTCCGTGCCTTTGGTCGGAGGTTACAGAGCGGCGGTGCTCATAGTCATGCCTACCTTCCTGGGACCTGTGAGCTCACCGGCTGTTTGCAAACCAGCGTGACATCAACAGTGAAAACCTCGTCATCTGCCTCCATCCTCTGTCAGCAGGAGTCCCTCCATCCTCTGGCCTCTCGTTCACCTCCCATTCTCTTCCTAACGTCTCTTCTTTCTTTCGCCCTTACTCTCTCTCTGTCTCTCTAACAATGCCATTTGTCTCATTGTCCGTCTTGTTTTTAAGCTCCAGTTGTCCAGAAATCCAGGTCAGCAAACAATCCGCGAGTAAAATCTAGCTCGTACACTTTATTATGACTCCTCAGTCACACTGTGCTTCACTTTAATTTAATGGTGCAAAAATGTGACAGTTTTTTTCCCTCTTCTTAGCGTTATCTTGTCACATTCGGGTCGCCTATCTTTGGCATTTTTAACAAAGTCTTCTTCAAACAAACATGCACACTTCTGAATATGCTGAACTCTGCCATTTTTCATGCACATTTATTGTTTTATCAGCGCTTCCAGTGGTTTTTTTCCCCCAATCAACACAGAACAGTCAAATCTCCATGTGGTAATAAGCTAACAGATGATAAAGTGTCCTTATCTTCATGGTAAACAGACGTCATCTTTGCTGCTGACTTATCTGCCGCTGTGTAGCTGATGAAGAGCAGCTTCCTGTTTCACACAAAGTGCTCCCACATGCTAAATCCCTGTACACACAATGGCTCTAATCAAATTACTCCGAGATCCTTCACAGTCAGGGATTAAGTCTTAAGACAAAATAATACTCACTGCTGAGGCACCAAAAGTCATTCTGTAAATCACTGGCTCATTTTGCGGTCCTCCCGGATTTAGACTGAATGAAAACATGTCCATATTTGTGTGTCATCACCCAGAAAAATCCCCATTTAGGCTAAAACGAGTGAAACCTGAGAGGAAAGAAGGAAAGAAGGAGGCATCTACACCAGTGAGCCGCAATGTTAAAACCACCTGTGCCAATGTTTTGTAACCCCCCCCGCCCCATGCTGCCAGATCAGTCCTGATCTGCAGAGGTACAGACTGCACAAAACTGTGAATTTATCATGACCCCTTTGGCACCGGGATGTTGGTGGTGGATCTTTGATGGCCTCCATAGGTCAGGCTTGTTCATATGCATCCCTCTGAGGCCTGATTTGATTGGAATCTGGGGAGTTGGAAGGCCTTGGACTCCTATAAGGAGAGAGACCACTGCCCCACTGCATCGGGGGGTGGTGCTGCTAACAGGGAGTTTAATTCAGCAGATTTACAATCTAAGTTAGGTCTGCGAGAAGCTCAATGCTATTCACTTGTCACTTATTTTAATATTTTGGCACATCCACATATCATAACTGCCAGTAAACACAACTTCAAGCTAGGCACTTGTACCCAGTACTTGGTTTTCCTACACTGATAGCTACAGAGATGCTTTAGGTGTGATGGTTGTTAACTTAAAGCTTTCTTCCTGACATGACTGTTTGCCAGCGCTGGAGCGTATTTAATCATTAAGGGCTTTTGTCTATGGAGCTGACACTGATCAAGTGAGACCCAGAGACCCAAATGCATAAATATTGAACCCTGTATGACATTCAACATCTCCAAGTGTAAAAAGAAATCACCTGGACTATCACCTGATGAGGGCCTACAGCATACGGCCCATCTACTGTTTGAGTTGGAGCTGAAATTTATTGCCATGCTGGTTCCTCTTGTAGGGGTTCATTGATGTCATGTGTCAAAGTTAATAACAGCGAGAGTTCAAAAGTTCGTATGTGGCAACAGACATCTGTTTCTAATCCAGTAACCTATTTTTTAGTGTTTGCTTTTTTCCAAACAGTTTCCAATGATGACCTTCCAGATGGTTCTGCATAACAAACATCTGGTGTGTCAGGTTAGTGAAACATCAACCCCTCTTTTGGAAGTAATTGGCCTATAAGCTTGTGTAATTGCTATACATTTACAGATATAATGTAGACATGGTTAAATCTCCAGGTTGTCTCACCCACCCACACTGGAACTAAAGCTATTCTGATGGATTCAAATTCAGAGAACAACTATTAATTGATAGGTTCTTCAGTTTGAGCTCCCAGCCGTGGAGCTGTTGATTCAATATGCTTTTGTTGCTCCAGAGAAAACTGGTCCTTATTCATCTGTTTTTTGGTTCTAAAATTGCTAAATAGCTGCCAAACTGCTAATCAATGAATCAGTATTAGATCAGACACATATGTGCTGACAGATGTCCTCATCTACTTTCTGTGTGTGTGTGTGTGTGTCCTTGATGCAGATCCCTGTGGCCAGCGCTAACATGCTAACAGCAAGACCATCTACCCTTAGCAGACTCACACTGCAAATAACCATCCCCTGTGGGGCCATGCTATCATGCTAACAATAGATGTTTAACCTCAGGCAAATGCTATCACTGCTAACGAGGTATCTGTCTCTTAGCATTAGCGCTGGTGTCCAACTGGGACGACAGGCGGGTCCTTCATCAGAGGGGGTCGGGCAGCACAGAGTCGACAGATGCTTGTGAGCCTTGGGAATCTTTGCAGTTAGTTGTGTTTAGAATAAAACCAACATGATGGGGGTCCAGATGTTTAATCTATGGGATTAGCCAATGAAATGGTTTCTAATTTATGTAGCATTACATAAATGGCTCTCTGTGGATTTAACAAGCTCAGCCTGTTTTTCCCATAATGATCATTTCAAAATTCATGTCAGATTTTGTCTCTTTAAATATACAAATATTCTTTTTAATGAGTTCTATATTGCCTTTTTATAAACTGTTGCATAAAATACCAACTGTGGTTGTCATCAGTGTAACTATTTTTTCTTTTGTAAGTAAGTCATCAGGACAAATGTCAAACATGAGACTCTTTCTTGGCCTGGTCAATGATGAGTTTCAGATTAAATGTACAGCAACCCAACAATCTTTTTAACATTTCAGCTTTCTAGGGATTAAAAATCAGCCCACAGAGGTTTAACTTACATGACGATGTGACTGATATCTCAGTGAAGTTACTAAATAGTTTTGCTAATAAAGTTAAGTTGGCCTTTCAAAACGATTCAGTTCCTCTGATAATTGAGAGGAGATCAGTGATGTGTGACAGGATTTTGGTGACACTATGGTGCATAACGTGCAGGTTTTAGTTAAACATGAGTTGTAACAATTTTCATGAAATTGTCCAGCTCGGATGATTTTAATAAAACTTGAAACTCGTTTGAAAAAATGTGGTATTTTGTGGTTTTTATGACTTTTCTATTACTAAGTTTATTTTAACAGGAAGCTTGAATCAGCTAATATCTTTCCAGCTATATCAAAGTCAACAACTCCACATTGCGTACACACCAAGATACTCAAACACATGGCTCAACTCAGCATTATTGAATTCTGTGTGTTTCTGAAGTCTCATCCAGTTATGATGTCTTTGCGGTATGGACAGCAGAACGTGTCCAAGAACAGCAGATAATTTGTTGAGTGTTTGCAGAGATCAGCTGAACACAGGCTGGACCTGGCTGTGTGTTGCCTGGTTGTGCTGACAGATAGGTGGAAACTGTATTTGTGTACGGACTGGTTCATAGGCACTCTGGTACCTTGGGTGCATTAAACACACATAAAACCAAACGTAATTATTTTCACATTATTCAGAAGAAAGTTTGAGGGCCTGGCAAATAGAAACATTGGAGGCCACTGGGAGATGTTCTTAAAATACAGGAGAGTGGAGGTATGTGTGATGCCTTTAGTTATACTTTTATTAGACCCTGTTTCCATCTTTGTGTTTGGCACTTCAGTTAATTTCCCTCTTGATGACTTGTTTAATTTCCACTCATGTTACTTTCACTTTCTGGTTAGGTTTAGATACTAAAAACTACTAAAAACACGGCCAGGACACATTTTAACCGCAGTGTGAGCAAAACCTTAAAGCTGCTAAATAAAGCGAAGATTCATCAGATGGACCTGATTTACTGTAACACCAATCAAAAGTCCTGCACAGGTCCACTACCTGCTGGAGAAATCAACAAGCCATTTTTTATTAGGTCAGTAAATATTCAGACTTCCTGTCTCCACCACAGATGTTTAAACCACAGCTGTCCTGATTCCAGCCAACTTTAACATTAGGGAGCCAAACACTGAACGAGGACATCGATCACAGCGTCTCAGCGAATGAGCTGACCTCGCCTCGTACCCACAGAGGCTCCTCCAGTCAGACGGCTCGCTCCTCGCCACCTGAGGCTTTTAGACAGAGCTTTATTTAAACACAGCCCACAGTCGACGACGCCAAGCGCCACGGGGCCCGCAGCTGAGACCGCGTCTACCCACAGAGCCGTGCATCCTAACACGCCGGTCCATCTCTGCGGATCTGCCTGTCTGTGATGAATAATCATCATCACCCTCATGTTTGCAGGGAGAGAAAAGAGAAAGGAAGGACTCTTCCGCCAAGGGGAACGGGCGGGTAATTGTGAGGACGTCTATTAATCTGAGGCTTTCACCATCATCCTCCTCCTCGACTGTTTACTCTCCTCCACCGAGCAAACAGGACAGCCCGGAGACACACAGCCGACGATCAGGTCACTGTCTCAGTGCGCTGTTCGGGGTTTCTGTCACTCGGCCAGCACGAGTCACTGTCGCTTCTAACAGAGTGACATCGAGTCAGGTCAGAAACAGGACGAGGAGTAACTCCAGCACCAAAGCTTTCATACTGACATTTATATTCACCGTTTATTTGATCTGAGGTGACGTACAGGGAGAGATTCAGCTGGAAGTGTGTGACATTATAAAAAGCCCAAAATGGGAACTTCAAAGTTCACAGACACTGGAGTGGTGAAGACATGAGCCCTCTGTTTAAATACCCTTTAAATGTCCCCTTCATTCTTAGACTTTTTAAACTTGGGTGGTTTCACAGCATACATCCCAACAGAAAAGTCCAACTGAGTCCAATGTTAAAATGTCTGACTTTACAGCAGAAATAAACATGTTTACAGCACGCTGCAAACAAACAAACGCACAAAAAGTATCTAATAGCTCACTTCCATTCTGCAGTGGGGGAATGCTTTTAAAACTAAGCTTTAAAAATATATTAAGGTTTTTGTTTTATTCAGCAAATGTGGTGAATGGATACCAACATGAGGAGCTGTAGGTGCTACTTTAGCTTCAAACTGTAGCTAAAGTAGCTACAGAGTGCTGTCACGATGGCTACAGCAATCTTTCATGTACAGTGTACGGTAACTACACTTGGTTTTGTCGTTTATTCAGTGTTAAAGGCTTTGAAATGACCAGGTGTCCAGGACCGAGAGGCCAAAAGTGAGATCTTCAGTTCAAATCAAATTAGAAGAGATGAAATTTTAATTCCGACTCGCAGTGATCACAGCGGCACTGTGAACCCAGTCCAACCTCAGGCTCTTAATGTGTTTAGTAGCAATGTTGAATAATGAATTAAATGACTGCCTTCCTCAGGGTGATACAGCACACACACACACACACACACACACACACACTAAAGTCATTTAGGCAACTGCTGCCTCTGAGGCATCAATGCAATAATCTCCTGCTGAGAACGCAGCTCTGGCAGACACACACACACACACACACACACACTCTGATCTGGAGCCTCCCTACATGTGCTGCCCCCCTACAGTTGCAGGTTCAAATCCCATCTGTCTGCTCAGAGTCTGAACCTCCACGTCTACATTTACATTTCAGTCATCCACAGAGTTTTACCCACAATTCACTGCAGAGGTAACAAAAGCTGCGTGAACCACTGAGCCTTTATTTAACAGCAGAAGAAGAAGGATTTCCTGTCTGCCTTCACCTATAAAAGCCTGTAAAGCTGTAACAATTATTGCATTAACCAATTTATCTAAGGATGCAACGATCAGACAAACATCTGTATGGGTCAATATTGATCTTATTGTTGGCAGATGGGCGACTAAAATGACTGATGAAATTTATCTGATGTCAAAATGTTCAAAAATGAAAAGCTCAAAGTTTTTCATGGTGAAAACTTGAACTCACTTGATTCATTTCAACAGTAAAAGATCTCCTGGACAGATATATATATATATATATATATATATATATATGTGATCACAAACAAGTCATTAAGCCTGTTGATCATGACGCTATGATCAACAGTATCAAAGGCAGAGACGGGCTCCAATAAAACTAAAACTGTGAATTCTCCAGGGTCTGCTGCTATCAAAATGTCAGACTGGAAAATGTCTGTGACATTATTTTTCTCCAACAAATAATTAAGTTGCTCTGCTACTGGTATGTTACAGCCCGATGTCCTTGTCCCTAACAGCAATGGAGGTTAACTGAAACAAATCCCAACACATAAAAAAGATCAGTACTGAAAATTATAGTTCTAATGCAGTACATATGTTTTAAACACATATGTTTAAAACCACACTGTGGACTGTGACCTTTGACCTCTCTGAGGTCAGGAAACAGTTCTTCACACATCGCCATGTTCAGAATTCAGATTCTGTTGTTTAATCCAACATTTAACGTTTGCTTGTCAGTGGACAGTGAGATGCTTCTGGCTTCATGCAGGCTTCTCTAAAACTCTGCGCTTTAGTTTTCCTCTCTCCTCCTTTGTTATTTCCTCTCTGAATACAATCTGAATCTTCCTCTTTTGTCCTGCCACTCTGGCATCCGATATCGCTTCTGTTTGTCGGACATGAAATTAGAGATTAAGATTATTAATTAAAGATAATCCCCTCCCTCCCTGCAGCTAGCCCTCGTGTCTGACAGACGGCTTTTCCTTTCTGCCATTATTTGGCAAATTGTGTTGTTGAAGATAAAACGTCTTTTCAGGCGACACACGCAGCGCTCTTTTTTTCAGCGCTGCACTTTATCCTCATTTCACATTTGAGGCATTCAACTGAGCGTGTAACTACAAGTGAGTCCTCAAGGGCGAAATGTCACCAGCAACCCAAATCAGCCCTCCCTCTCTCTTCCTGTTTCTCTCTCTCTCTCGCTCCTCTCTTTCCACCGGCTTCCTGTCTTCTGTGTCCGACACGATGCGCTCTTTATTTTTTATTTTCTACACCAATAAACAACAAATAACACTAACTATGGGGAGCGGAGCAGTCGTGTTCCTTCCTTCTGTCGTCTCAATCTGTACGCTCCTGATAAGGCGAGTCCTGGCAGCGAGAATCACCATTTAATTTCTCCTCCGTCTCCCTCCCTGCCTCCTTACTCCTCCTCCCATCTTCATCTGGCCCTCGGGGAGGGCAGTGAGTTAAAATGTGAGTGAGCTGGCTCCCATGCTGCTGCTGCTCAGTGATTACAGCTGATATTTAATGTGCAAAGTTAAACTGCTGAGGATTCAGAGGAGGAGCTGTGCTATTACAGCTGCTCCGTCTGATGAAGTGTGAAAACTCAAACTTTAAAAGACCTCTGCGTCACCTCAGAACACCTTCGAGATTAATGAACTACAGTCACACTCCATGTGTGCGCCAACACTGGCTGAAACAGCAATGAGATATAAACTGTAATGTTGTTCTGTTGTATGCGTGTATGTTGTATAACAGCTGAGAGACAGTGTACTGTATATACTGTACACCTGTGTGGAATGACAAAGGGGACTTGGGCAAAGTTACAGCTAGCTGGCTAACTGCCTCCATGCTGGCTTTTACTGTAGAAAGCACAGATGTCACAACAGCAGAAATGTAGTAATCAGTACAAACGCCAGCAGAATGCACCAGTGCTCGAAAGTTTGATACCACGATAATAAATAAATAAGACATCAATGAAAAACTTAATGAGTACATCATTTACTTAAACTTAAAGTGCTTTACTAAAAATAGTCAGTGACTTGGTGGAGGCAGACAGCTGATTTAAATGCACTGCTGCTATGAGGTATAACATTACTCACGCTTATATAGCATTAGCCATACAAACACTTAGCTTATGGAACATAGTTGATTTCACAGCAATGCTAGCTTTCTTACAAAAACCTTCCATAGCCAACTCTAATGACAAACTGATATGATAACATACAGACAGACAGCTTAGGGTTTCTGCTGAAGCTGATCAAATGCCTGTTTGGCCAAAAAGTCTCCATAATCTAAATCTGGGTTTCCGAGTAATATTAGCGAACATTAGTTTACCTAATTCTGGTGAGCAGTCGGTTTGGTGGTTCGAGATCTAACAAGTGAAGAGTCTTCTGAGATGATCGAGTACTTTGAGAAGCTCATGAATTAGAATGACAGGAGGATGGATGGAGAACAGTTAGTGAATCAGGAAGTGCAAAAAATTAGTAAGACGGGGTGAGGGCACTTAATGAAGAGGGTGAGGAGTGGAATGCTGGCTGGTCCACATGACATACCTGTGAAGGTATGCAGGCATCTATGAGAGAAGGCAGTGGGCTTTTTGACCAGATCGGTTAACACAAGTGTTGCTGGAGAGGTATAAAGAAGGTCAAGAATATCTCATTGTGAATGAGAAGGACACAGAGTTAAAAAGAAAGATGCAAGGAGGGGAGGTAGTTCAGGTAGACTAGGTTAAATACCGGCAGTAAGCCATCCAAAGCTACAGACACTGCACAACAAAGGTGAGGAAGAGAGGACAGGTAGGGTGGAATCAAATATCAGGGGCCATTTGTGATGGAAGGATAGAAACATCAGATATATAACAATATCTGATCTCTAGACTAAATTTTCTGTGATTGTTCATTTTTACACATTTGTCCTTGTCATTCTATGTATTTATTTTTAACACATTCATTCATTTTTATTAATTTATTTATATCTTCCTTGACTTCATTGTTTTCTGATCTCTGCCTTGACATGTCACTACATGTCATAGTCACTCTTCCTTAAATTTAACAGACTAGCTCAGCAATAGAGACACTTCATATTTTCCATTAAAATCAAACACTGTTTTATATGTTTGCTGCAGTAAAATTCAGTTTGACACTTGTTTAATTTTACAATCCTGCAGGTGAGCGGTGTCGCAAAGCAATTTAACGGCCCGAAAAATTACCTTAACCAAAATAAAAGAAACTTCATTTTCTGTGCTCGGAGTACTTTCCTCCACTTCATTTCATCTCTGCTGACGGATGGATTTTCTGCCGCTCAGCCCTGAACCATTACTTCAGCCTAAGAAAAAATAAAATAAGCTCCATATTTCTTCATAAAACGGTGCCGTCGCGGATTTTCAAGGTGCGGTGGGGTGCGAGTTCATGGAGCCATCAGAAGAGCCTGAGCCTGTGTTAACACGGGGTCACACTCAGGTTAAAGCTCCATTCACAGCCCTGTTACATGCTCTGCTACACTGGGATGCTCGCTCTAACCCCCATCCCTCTCTCTGCCTGTCCTGACTCAATTCATTTCACTTCTATTCAGTCCACCTCCATTCAATTCAGGCCGATTTGCTGGCATGAATGAGACATGGTGACGTATTGCCAAAGACTCCATAAGGGGTTCCTTTGAAGCACGATGTTTTTATTATTGCCGCAACATCTTTATTAAGATCCAGTCTTCTCTCCATCATCCACTCGCCTCTGCTGCTCTGCAGTGACTGTAAAAAGTCACGACCTCAGTCCCACGTATCTTGCTCTGTTCCTGACCTCAGGAGTCAACTCATTAAAGCTTATCTGAATCTTGCTGAGAGTGAGATGAGGAGATTGATCCTTCACTCGTATGTGTCAGTTGAAGGCCAAAGCCAGAAGGCAGTTAGTCTAGTTTAGCAAAAAACAAGAAACAGCGGGGACAACTTATCCAGCTTTGGTGAAAGATAATAAAATCCTCTGAATCTTTCCAGCAAGCATGTCTTGTAGCCACCATGGAAGTGCCAAAAACTTGAGTTCTTCAAGTAGCCATTTGAGGCCGGTCCTGAAAATGAATTAATCCACATGATCATCCCAGATTAAAATGTCTTTACAGCAGTAACGAAAATGTTAACAAAAAGTTTCTTGGAAAAGTTCTCATGGACTGTTTACCCCAGAAAATACTTACAGGCATAAAGCAGGGAGCTTTAAGTAACTGACACGTGGCATCTATCTCGGTAACTGCTTCACCTCTGCTAACTGGTGTCCTCGAACTGGACCTCTGGATAGTGTGTGTTGTGATGGTGCTTTTTTGGATATTACAGAGTGAAATACCAGGATTTTTATTGTTACTTAGCACCAAGTAAGAGTCTATGTGACACACCCATGCAATTTATGGATTCAGTTAATTTAGGTGGCATCTAACACTAACACTGGGACCAAATACGAAGTTCAAAACCCCCTTTTTGCTATTTCTGTCTGTGTTTATACAAAATATACAAATATATACCAACATTATTCATTATGCCTCAAAACCATTTATTCATTATTCTCAAACATTACATTCAGTGTTAGTGTGTCACGGCATACTGCACTGTAAGAAATGTACGTAACAATTACGGTAAATAACTGTAAAATGGCAACGGTAAATTACCATTAAATCAAAAAGAGTAAATGATTGTAATATTTATATTAAATTTCTGTATATTGACAAACGGTGACAATTTACATAATAATTTTGTATGAATGACAATCTTTCCTGCTTTTTTTATTTGAATTTACAATTTACAACTGTATATTAATTACTCAAAACATACCGTGCTTTTAATTTTAACAAAATGTAAAAACATTGTTAGAATTATTGTGAAAATCACAGTGAAATTTTTTTTATATTAACAAGCTCAGACTGTTTTATCAAACAGTCTATCTTAACAGTAAATACAATCAATTACTAAAAATAAAAAATATGTATATTTCTTTAAGTTCTACAGTCTCACCAAGTATATAAGACAGCTATTTACAATTAAAAAAATATTTTGTGGCATAATTAATGGCAAAAGGCCATTTTCTATTGTAGAACCAATTACCCTAAAAATAACACCACCTGTGTGCTTTTACAGTGTTTTTTAACCCTTTAATGCACAACATGAGTCACAAGTGATTGTGTTTTAATCTTCCTTATCATTGTAAAAAAATACATTCAGATTTAGAATCTCAGGGATTCACCAGTTAACTTGGTTTGATCATTAAACATAATTTTTCTTATTAGGTAATTGGTTACTCCTCTCCTCGACCTTCCACTATTCATGTTC
>VUQG01030692.1:0-29112 GCA_015106755.1 Etia nguti | reverse complement strand
TGAGGATGTACACATCCTGGACAGGGAGGAACGCTGGTTTGAGCGCGGAGTGAAGGAGGCCATTTACGTGAAAAGGGAAAGACCATCTCTGAATCGAGGAGGGGGCCTAAGGGTACATCTTTCGCCATCTTACAATGCTGTGATTGCAGCCATTCCCCAACTCTCTGTGAATGGTACTCATGGCCATTGATCAGTGGTCTTTGATCAGTGGGTTTTGGTCAGTGGTTGTTGATCAATGGTCATGAGAATTTGCATAATTAAGATTAAGGAACTGACCTCCCAGCCCATTGTTCTTTCAGTGGGCTGGTTTCAGTCGTTATGCAAATGTACTGTTTATAAGATTGGGGAAACCTGCAGTCAGCTGAGACTGAAGAAGTCACTTGGATGAGTGACGAAACGTTTCTCCCACAAAACGCTACGTCCAGATGAACAGAATCAACTTTTGGAAACTTAAATAATCCTTTGGATCCGTTTTAACCAACTAATATGTTTCTGCCCTGAGACCTAGTGGAACTCAAATAGGTTTTAATCTGATTAAGCTTACTGAAAGTTCTCTTCACCTGCATTAGTCATAGACAGTGTGCAAAATATATCCAGAGCAATAGAACAGAATAAACCTTTATTATCCCATGAATGACTCAATACACACTTCTCCAAAAACACTCTGGTTATGTGGCCTGTAGTGATAATATACTATTATCACAAAATAAATTGTGTGTAGAAAGAAATATGTACACGAATATAACATATGTCCAAAGGGTCTGCCTGCACCGACTACATGTTGGCTAAAAAAGCCAAAACACATTATTTTCCGTTAGAAATGAAGTAAGGTAACTAATACTTGGGAAGTCGAGCAGTTTCTTTCATATTGACTTCGCTATGAGTGTAATTTCCATGTGCCTCTCTTTCCTTTTTTGAAACCCAGACTTCCCTTTTCACTGAGCTATTCTATCTTCTTACCACTCAAGCGGTCAGCAACACCTAGGAGCGCTGGCAACTGTACCAAACCAAATCTTGACATAAGGAAGGACAGCCACAAGAGTCTGATTTTATTCTTTGTTGCCAAAAAAAACAAAAAGAAATGCCAGGAAGCATACAGGAAACATACAAGGACCCTCCTTGACCATGCATGGAGGGTTTCACCCCAAATCCAGCAAGCTGAGACTGTACACCCAGCAGAAAGAAGGAGACTGAGGACTGGTGAGTGTCAGAACCACTTTCTAGGATGACACAACAAACATCCATCAGGAAGATGGCCACAACTGACCGTGTGCTTAGTGAATACCTCAGGCAACAGAAACCTGAAACCTTGTGCCCTCAGCACAAGATCATAGAAGCTGAGGGTCTATCACAACAGGCAAGACACCAGATGTAGGCTGTGTAAAGTGCCCCTGAGACAGTCCAGCACATAACAGCAGAGTTCAAGATGCTAGCAAGCAGGGCATAGATGGAACGCCATAACCAAGTGGCTGGCATAGTATGCAGGAACATCTGTGCCAAGTATGACCTGGAAGTCCCGAGGTCAAAATGGGACAGGTCCCGCAGGGTGGACGAGAATGACCGAACTAAGATCCTTTGGGATTTCCAGATACAGACAGACAAACTGGTGATGGCTTACCAACCGGACATATTAGTGATGGACAAGCAGAGGAAGACGGCCGTAGTGATAGATGTATCTATACTGAGTGATAGCAACATCAGGAAGAAAGAACATGAGGAGCTGGAAAACTACAGGGGCTGAGAGAAGAGCTCAAGTAGATTTTCACATCTACTTGAGCTCTTCTCTCAGCTCTCTCACCTGAAGGTAATACCCAGTGGTAATCAAAGCTCTCAGTCCAGTGACCCCCAAGCTAAGGGAGTGTCTCCAGCAGATCCCAGGAACAACATCCGAGATCTCTGTCCAGAACAGCACAGTTCTAGGAACAGCTAAGATACTGTGCAGGACCCTCAAGCTCCCACTCCTCTGGTAGAGAAACCAAGCTTGAAGGATAAAGAACGCCAGCAGGGGCAAAAGGGGAATTTTATATATATGCATTTTTTGCCTTCTAGTATATTTTAACTAAAAGGTAATATACACTACCAGTCAATTTAATTAATTTCATTTAATGTTTTTTCTTTATTTTCATGACTATTTACATTGTAGATTCTCACTGAAGGCATCAAAACTATGAATGAACACATTTGGAATTATGTAGTAAATCAAAAAGTGTGAAGTAACGCATAACATAAATTCTAATGTTTTAGAATTTAGATTCTTCAAAATAGCCACCCTTTGCTTTGATTACTGCTTTGCACACTCTTGGCATTCTCTCACTGAGCTTCATGAGGTAGTCACCTGAAATAGTTTTCACTCTTCAGTCCACCTCATCCCAAACATCTCGATTGGGTTTAGGTCAGGTGACTGTGGAGGCCAGGCCATCTAGCGCAGCACTCCCTCACTCTCCTTCTTGGTCAAATAGCCCTTACCCATCCTGGAGGTATGTTTGGGGTCATTGTCCTGTTGAAAAATAAATGATGGTTCAGCTAAACTTATACCAAATGGGATAGAACGTCTCTGCAGGATGCTTGGGTAGCCATGCTGACTCAGTGTGCCTTCATTTTTGAATAAATCCCCAACAGTTTGACTAGCAAAGCACCCCCACACCATCATACCTCCTCCTCCATGCTTCATGATGGGAACCATGCATATAGAGACCATCCGTTCACGCAAAGACACAGTGTCTTTGTGTGAACGGATGGTCTCTATATGCATGGTTGCAAAGATCTCAAATTTGGACTCATCAGACCACAGATTTCCACTGGTCTAATGTCCATTCCTTGTGTTTCTTGGCCTCCCCTGAACAGTTGATGTAGAGATGTATCTGCTACTGGAACTCTAATCTGAGGTGCTCTTAATTTGCGATTTTTGAGGCTGGTAACTCTGATGAATTTATCCTCAGCAGCAGAGGTGACTGTTGGTCTTCCTTTCCTGGGGCTGTCCTCATGTGAGCCAGTTTCGTCATAGCACTTGGAGACACAATAAAAGTTTTAGAAATTTTTCGGACTGACTGACCTTCAGTTCTTAAAATCATGATGGACTGTTGTTTCTCTTTAGCTGATTGGTTCTTGCCATAATATGAATTCTAACAGTTGTAAAATAGAGCTGTCAGCTGTGTACCAACCTGACTCCTGCACAACACAACTGATGGTCCCAAACCCATTACGAAGGCAAGAAATTCCACAAATGAACCCTGACAAGGCACACCTATGAAGTGAAAAACATTTTAGGTCACTACTTCACAAAGGGCATTGAGGGAAGGCCAAGGATTTACGGCGCTGTCAACAAAGCAAAGGGTGGCTACTTTGAGGAATCTAAAATATAAGACACATTTACTTATCAACTTTTTCTTTGCTACATAATTCCATATATCTTGCTTCATATATTTGATGTCTTCAGTATGTATCTACAATGTAGAAAGTCGTAAAAATAAAGAAAAACTGTTAAATGAGAATGTGTGTCCAAACTTTTGACTGGTAGTGTATATATGCATTTTTTGCTATTTAGTATATTTTAACCCAAATATCTGTATATTTAAACTTTGGACCATAAAAATTTCACGCAAAATGGAAATGGTAGAGAAGTAAATATTCAAAAAAAAATGATGATTTGAGATTTGAGTGATCCAGGTGTTGAAAATTAAAAATATGCACAAATTTAACTTTTAACTTTAAATTATTAAATTATAATTTAAATTATCTTGAAAATTATTTGATGTGTGAAACTAAAATTTCAGATGCAGAGCTTGGGAATGACAGAGATGACTTCCCTATCAGTGGGGCTGAAGTCACTGAGGCTGTTTATCAACTCCTTGGTGGCAGGGCCCCTGGGGTGGGTGAAATATGCCCTGACTTCCAAATGGCCCTGGATGATGTAGGGCTGCCTTGGTTGACATGCCTCTACAATATTGTGTGAAGAATTAGAATTAACTCCTCCAATTTAGAGGCCATGGCAGGAAAAAGGTGGCATGCCCACTCTGTGTGAGGGAATAAGGAGTAGGGATGGGAATTCCTTGGAATTGTTAGTCTGCTTGCCTGTCAATTGTCAGTTTCACTTGCTCAGCATAATGCAGTTGCTTCTGTCCTGGATGCACACAGACTGAAATCTGATTTCAGTTTGTGTGCTGGAGGATGAAAACAATGGTGCAGTCTACAGCATGGATTTGGACATTATTTTTATTTTTAATGCACAAAAGGAAGAGAAGGTGATGGTAAAGTGCAAACTGCATCCAGGACAGGAGCAATTGCTTTATGCTGCTACTTCAGTTTTTTCCAAGCATCCGCACAGACAGAATGCTAATTCAAAGCCTGCAAATAACCCAGAGTGATGTTAACCTATCGCACCCCAACCCCCCCGATATTGGGGGCAGGAGTGGGAACATCCGGTTTCACGGGCTGTGGAGCCAGGTCTTTTATGTAGATGTGTGTGGTATCCACAGAAACATTTGAATCTCAGCTGAAAGGTCATAAAAACAATTTCTACACCCACCAAAAGCTAAAACAACAAACAATTTTTAAAAAAAGCAGGTAAACACAAGGAACGGAATCCCCTGTTCATCCGATCCGAAGGCATGTATGCTTAAAGCAATATATCTACTCAAAAGCAGAAATCTTATAGATACCCAAACTTGAGGTTTTGTCATGCTTGGACAAAACTGACTGAACCAGCTGCAAAAGAAGATCAAAATTATGCTTTACGGTTGAAAAACAACAGACCCAACCTGGCCCAGGATAATCATTAGAAAATGAATGGATGGATGGATGGATGGATCAATGCTTTAATAAGCTGTTGTATGTTCAGTTAAAAAAAAGAATCATTTAAGCCTAATGCCAAGTGCTTGCCAGGTTTCATGGATAGAAATGAGATGCTATTCTGGTAATATAAAAAAAGATATACTTTTAGAAGGCATTACATGTGGATAAATGGTAAAAACAAATTATTTTTGCCCCTTGGTAGGTGGTCATTGGACAATGTAATGACATGATAATATGTGATATGGTCTTGAGAGTCTTCAAGGGCCTAAAATGTACCTATGTGCCAAGTTCAGATGTGCAACTCCTGACTGTGTAGGAGGAGTTGACAATCAAAAAATCAAACATAGACATACAGAAATTTGATTGATTACAGAAACTACTTGCTCATTACCAAAGAATATTTAAATTATTGTATTTAAAATGGATGTCTTTAGGAAAGACACATATATGCAGATCTCAAAAGTATAACCAACTTGTTAACTGTGTGTAAGCCTATGTGAAACTGGAAATTTATAACTGTTGCATTTTATATGTTAAAAGTCATTCAGAATCTTCTCTCGTGATTTACCATCATACCAACAAGAATTTTTAACAACATTAATAAAAAAATCTTAAGCTGTATTTCCATACAGATTGATTTCCTGGAACAAGTGTCTTCTAAATGTTCAGCCATTTTCTGTTGAAAAGTTACTATGCATTAAATAAGCCAAAGACCTCTGTAGAATTGGGTTTGTAACAAACTGCTTCAGTAAATTCAAATTCAGGCCATTTTGCAAAGACCTAAAAACACATGAAGTAAAACATAAAGTGAGCCTCTGAGATGAAAAATCTATTGTAGCTGCACTCACATACAAATGCTGAAAGAAAACACAAAAAGAGTATCAGCTGGAAGCCTGCAGACTTTCCTATAAAAAGTCAAATTAGAGCTGCTCCCATAGGGGTTTTCTCAGCAAAATTTTGTCATACCTCTTTTGGTCAAGGGACACCCAAATCATCACACTTCCACCTCTATGTTTGAGCTTTGGTTCTACAAGTTGAAGTTTAAGGTCCTGTGCATGACATAGGAAACTTGTTATAAAGACAATACATTACATCCTGCTTTGTATACACTATGCTTTCTCATGTCTTCTCTAGACACTCCAGTTTCTCCTGCAATCAAAAATTAGACTAGGCTAAATACTTCCAGTCTTAGCCCAAAAGAGATTCAAAATCCCAAGAGTTCTGTTTGCTGGTAAAACCCAAACACAACATAAATCAGCCAATGACATTTTTGGGGTTTCAAAGATTTGCATAACAAGAGTTCATTATATCTGACCTCTCAACAAATATAGTTTGAATTGCTAAAGGTTACAAATCACTTATAATCATGCAATACTGTTGTGATTATGGAAAGTTTTAATCAACCAAATGCCTTTGGATTTGACTGGAGCTGGGTAATAGATTCATTTATAATTAAACACAGTAGTTATTTTCAATTTAAAACATCATCAGGATATGTCCCTAAAATACTCCCAAATTCCAAGAGACTCAGTTCCACTGAACAGCAAGTTTATTAAGTCTGCTCATCTTAGCTACTACAGACTGATTAGTTTTAAATGATGACTCTGGTCTGTGACAGGAACACAGAGTGTTCCGTCATGACTGCAATCTCATAACTGAACAAAGAGGATGTAAAAATATAGCATTCATCTTAAATAAATTATAAAAAACCACAAACCTCATCCACATTCTCAAAAGCGTTGATAACGTCATAAGGCAAGCAGGACAAGAGGTCGATGACAAACCAGGTTTTGACATAGTTCATGCGAATTAGTTTTGGATCAGAGATAACCTCTCCAGCTGGACCAACAAAGGTAGTGTGGAAATTGAGGACAATGTCCACGAGGAAGATGACATCCACAATGCTATCCACCACCAGCCAGGTGACATTGTTCTGCTTGGTCTTAAAGGAGACATTGTAGGGCACCATGATAGCAGTGTAGAATGTCAGGATGAGGATAACCCAGTCCCATGTGGTCTTGAAAAGGCAATAGTGGAGAATGATGTGTGGTGGTGTCTTTGGGGTTTCCTGTTTGTACTGAGGCAAGATATCTGAACCCAGCTGGAGAACCTGCAAAACACACACAGAACACACACACACACACATGCAAAAAAGTTAGGCTGGTCTTAAAAGCAGAAAGAATATATTACCATAATGTGCCCAAGAGATGTAGTATCGTACAATAAGTTTTTACCTAAAACTGTCTAGCCTGAGACTGAAATACTTTGCTAAACAGCACATTTGAGCTATCTTACAGTATTATCTGTTCTGACACGTGGTTATTGTTACTGTTTTGTTATAAACACAACTAACGGTCAGGAAAGATATTGTTAATGATTCAAAGACACCAACATCATTGTCAAAATCAGGAGGTTTCGCAAGGTTTTGTATGCTATTCCACAAATGAAAAGTGGCTAATGACATGCTACTGTTGTTTGGGAATGAAATGTTACTCTGTTTTGCACTTTTTCTGGATAAACCATAACAGTGATTTAACTCAGTTACATTCAATTGCAAAATATCTGCTGCCCAAATAGATATATTTTCTTCTCTGTGTTTATAGAATATTGCAATATTAAGCTTTTAGAACTGATGTCTTACATTGGCACTTCATTACATGTATCACTTGATCACCCTCAGTATGTCAGAAACAGCTTGCCAAATGAGAAACCATTGGAAATGGATGATTATGTTGGTGATGATGCCCATAAATCCATTTCCCCAAAGCTTTACAAAAGAGGCACAGAGTGCAAAGTTAAAGCCATAATAGACAATAGACTGTAACTATTTCTCACCAGTAATAGAATTTGATGGAAAATACAACAAATTTTAAATAACTCAATTTTATTGATACCTATTGATACCTTGAGCCAAATGCTGTCAGTAGGCCAACATGTGTGGCAGAACAATAGGTCAAATGAGGTCTTGACATGCATATGAGTTTTAGAGATATAATCTCTCCAGCAGGATCAATAAAGTAATGTGGCAATGTCCATGAGGAAGCTGACACCCACAATGCTGTCCACCAATAGCCAGGTAAAGTTGTTCTGCTTGGTTTTAAAGGATACATTGTAGGACACTGTCATAGTAGTGTAGAATGTTAGAGAGAGGACGAACCAGTCTCATGGGTGTGTTACATATTTAATATCATAGTGCATTGTTTTAGCATGCTAACATTTGATTAGTATCATTTTACATTGGGCACATTTATACATATCCTGTGTACATTTTTCTGGGCTTTAATTAATTCAAATCCTTGCAAAATGATATTAAAACAACTCTAATTTAATGTAAATTAAATTCAAATTAAATGCAAAAACAAATATATATTTCCTTCTAGTTTAACTGCAGACTGATAATGACATGTAGCAGTTTGTTTGGGAGCAACATAAACTTGTAGACCACTGATCACAAAACGCATGTGAGATTGTGTAGCAAATGATGGAATTCTCATTGATCAAAGCCATCAGCAGATTTTTTCCATAAAACAATGCAAAAAGCAATAAATCTTAAAAATAGTGGATTGTTCATGTAAAGAACAAAGAGCAAGACTCCACTGAACTTTAGTTTCAATGAAAGCATTAAATAGTATTGATCAATAACCATTATTAAATCTTTAGGGCAAACACTGCTTAGTTTTATTTAATTTACTTATTAAACCTTCTCTTCGGTTAATTAAAAGATTAGTCATAGCATATTGCAACTGAAAAAATTATCAGCAAAATGAAGGCCACTAGAAGTGTGATGGTGCTTCAGAACAAATAAAGTAGTGATTCAGATACTATGCTATAATATAATAGAATAGTAGGTCTTTATTGACACTATACAGATGTAGACTGAGATACAGAGCATCTCCTATTCAGTGCAAACATGTGGGAGAAGAAAAGGGGGGGGGTTACACAGTTTCTGCAGCACTATATACATCAGTGAACAGTATTTAGAAAAAATAAATAAATAAAATGTACAAATATACAAATCCGGAAAAAAGGAAATAAATAAGTGAATAAATTGTGTTATGTATTTACAGTGTGGGTTATTGCAAGTATTGCACAGTGGTTATGGTAGTTGTGTAGTCTGTTTATAGAGGGAAGTCCTTGGGATAGGGGGGTGGAACTGTGTTGTCAGTACATGTGTGAGTTCAGGGTGGTTATGGCTTTTAGGAAGAAACTATTTTTGAGTCTGTCAGTCTTTGTGCTGATGCACCTGTAGCGCTTCCCTGAGGAAAGCAGGTTGAACAGGTCAAAACCAGGGTGGGAGCTGTCCTTGATGATGTATGTTGCTCCGTTTAGACAGCGGGAGGAATAGATGTCGATCGGGGAAGGGAAAGGGCAGCCGATGATCTTCTTTGCTGCCTTGACTACTCTCTGAAGCTTCGCTCTATCCGCCTTAGTGTTGCCATACCATACTGTGATGCAGTATGTCAGCAGGCTCTCAATGGACGAGTGGTAGAAGGTCAGCAGCAGGTTGGAGTTCAGTTTGCACCTCCTGAGGACCCTCAGGAAGTGCAGCCGCTGCTGGGCCTTCTTGACGACCGCTGTGATGTTGTCTCTCCAGGAGATGTCTGCGGAGATGAGGACGCCAAGGAACCGGTAGGTGTCCACACACTCCCCGTTGATGTACAGGAGGGCTAAGTCAGTGCTGTGCCTCCTGAAGTCAACAATTACCTCTTTGGTTTTCAGTGCCAGGTTGTTCTCTGAACACCATGCTGTCACCTTCAGGACTTCCCTTTCTGTAGGCTGCCTCGTCTCCCTTTGATATGAGTCCAACTACCATGGTGTCATCATTGAAAGCTGAGCTGTAGTCCACAAAGAGCATTTGGACGTAGCTTTGCCACTGTTCCAGGTGGCTCAGCACAGAGTGGAGGGCTATGGCGATGGCGTCTTCTGTGGATCTGTTTGCGCAATATGCAAACTGGTAGGGGTCGAGGTCTGGGGGGAGGTAGTCTCTCGAAGCATTTCATGATTACCGGCGTGAGGTAGAAGAAATACTCAATGTATCATGGGAATCCCCCAGCAGCCTTTACCTATTGCAGCATAACTAAGGGAGGATTCAGGGTCATCTGATCCAGCCCTAACTATATGCTTTAGCAAAAAGAAATGTCCGAAGCCTAATCTGAAAAGTAGAAACATTGTCACCTGAATCCAAATTGGAAGCTGATTCCATAGAAGAGGGGCCTGAAAGTTGAAGGCTCTTCCTCCCATTCTATTTTTAAATACTCTAGAATCTGCAAGTAAGCCCACAGTCTGAGAGCAAAGTGCTCTAATGGGGTAATGCAACACTATGAGGTCATTAAGATAATATAAGGCCTGATTATTTAAGACCTTGTATGTGAAGAGCAGGATTTTGAATTTGATTCTGGATTTAACAGAGAGCCAATGAAGAAAAGTCAATATAGGAGAAATCTGCTCTCTCTTTCTAGACCCTGTCAGTACTCTTGCCTCAGCATTTTGGATCAACTGAAGGTTTTTCAGGGAGTTTTTAGGACATCTTGATAATAACGAATTACAGTAGTCCAGCCCAGAAGTAATAAATGCATGAACTAGTTTTTTAGTGTCACTCTGAGACAGGATATTTCTAATTTTAGAGATATGCGCAAATGGAAGAAAGCAGTCCTACATATTTGTTTAATATGAAGAATATTTCCTGGCCAAAAATGACTCCAAGGTTCCTCAGTGTTACTGGAGGACAAGGTAATGCCATCCAGAGTAAGCATCTGGTTAGCAGTGTTGGGAAGGTTACTTTTAAAATGTATTCCACTACAGATTACAGAATACATGGTTTGGGTTTCCGGCAATGCGTGGAATTACCAAAATTAGAGAGGGGATAGCGTAACACATGTAACAGGAAATTAATTAATTATCACCTATTTAAGCAGTAACTGTAATGGAATACAGTTACTCATATTTTTTATTTTAAATAGGTAATGCTGGTACATGTATTCCGTTACACCCCAACACTGCTGGTTAGATACCATATTTCTAAGATTTGTAGGACAGAGTACAATAACCTCAGTTTTATTTGAATTTAGAGGCAGAAAATTAGAAGTCATCCAGGTCATTATGTCTAACTAATTAGTCTGTGTTGGTTTCATGGATAGATAAAGTTGGGTGTTATCTGCATAGCAGTGAAAATGTATGCTATGCCTTCTAATGATATTGCCTATAAAAGAAGCATATATAATGTAAACAGAATAGATCCTAGCACAGAACCCAGTGGAAATCCACATTCTCTCCATTTACAAGAACAAATTGGAATCTATTAAATAAGGGGTCTCAAACTTGCACCCCGGGGGCCATTGATGTGCAGAAATCTAATGCAATAATTTGGCCCTTAAGGTTACCTTTTTTGTTAGGGAGGATTTGTTTGTTGTTGAGAGCGATGTTAAAATGAATTCTTTAAAAAGCAAAAAATTATTTAATATGAAGGCAATATGAGCAGAGAGTACACGCATGTTAAGGGAATTGGCTGTGTTACTTCAGTGAGAGAGTTATTTGTAAAGAAAACAATTTTCACTAGCAGCCAAAAACTAAGTCTGCATTTTTATTTTGTTAAATATTAACAAAATTATAGCAGAAGTGCTGCCATGTGTCTGGCCAGAGAGAGAGAACCAATTTGTTTATTTGGTAGTTCAATTAAAGGCTTCAGTTGAAATACTTATGGGTGTTTTCTTGTTCTTTTGTTTGTTTTTGTACTACTTGAACACTAAAGTGGCCCTAACATGAGATGACGGTGCCAGCAGTGGCCCACAGCTCATTTGAGTTTGAGACCCCTGTATTAGGTATAGTTCAAAACACTGCAGCGCAGTACCTTTAATACCTGCAGCATGCTCTGATCGCTGTAATAAAATATTAAAGTTCAGCAGTATTGAACGCTGCACGGAGGTGTAGCAGGACAAGCACAGAGGATAAGTCCACTGTCAAAGGCCATAAGAAGATCATTTGTAACCTTCACTAAAGCTACAGTCTACATGGATGTTAAAATCACCTAAAATAATTATTTTTTCTGAGCTGAGCTGGTTAGGAAGATTGTTGCCACACTGCCCCCTCGGCCTGTGCTTTGAGGATTCTGATAGTTGGTATAACACGGGTGTTGATTCCTTTAAACTAACATAATTATTCTGCTGTAACCAGGTTTCTGTAAAGGAGAGTAAATCGATTTGTTGCTCAATTATTAATTCATGTACTAACATGGTCTTAGACGAGAGAGACCTAATGTTTAATAATCCACATTTCACTGTTTTACTGTTTGGTGCATTTGTGGATACTATATTGTTCTTGTTTAAGTTGTTTTCTGCCAATTTTTTGGTTTGTTTGTTTGTTTGTTTGGGAGCAGACACAGTTTCTAAGGGGATGGGTTTTTGGGGGGATAACAGAAGGAGAGAAGCTGCAGAGGCATGTAAGACTGCACCTCTGCTTCATGGTCCCAACTCTGGATAGTCATGTTTTTGGGGAGATTAATAATTTTGGCCAGATTTCTAGAAATGAGAGCTGCTCCATCCAAAGTGGGATGGATGCCGTCTCTCCTAACAAGAAAAGGTTCCACCAGAAAGTCAACATCAATTATAATTTTATTGAATTTACATTTAGCCTTGGCCGGCAGTTTTATATTTCCCTCAATGTCGCCTGCTCTGGCCCCTGGAAGACAATTACTATGGTTTCCTGTGTCTCAGAACAGAATCGCCAGTTTGAGTTTGATCAAAGTTTGATTCTGACGCACTGAGCAAGAAAGTGCAGGAGGAACAGGTGAAGAGGCCATGCTACTAGCGACTAAGCTATGAGCTAAGGTAGTGAATCCCTAAAGACACAGTAAGTGAATACTAAATATAATTAGCCGGTGAATCAACAGAGTGTGCTTTGGATAAAGCACGTGAAGATTACACAGTGAAATAAGACGTTATCTATAAGTTGTTATTAAATTGCTAAGCAACTTGCTGCGCAGATGAGCTGCACAAACACCACTGTGTTGTAACAGGAACAGGAAGTGACACTCTACCGCAGAGAGAGCCAACACCAAGTGAGCTCTGAAACCTGACTGAAACTCTTCAAATAACCCATTCTTCTGCTGATGATCAGTTGGCTGTTTTACAACTATTCTTTCAAGAATTTTTTTTGATAAAACAAAGGTCATAGATTGCCAATAATAGGCTAAGACAGCTGATGCTTGATTTAACCTCACCATTATTTATAGACCCAGGTTTCCTCCTCCAAGCAGTTTCCTTCTCTCTACAATCCTTCCACCTACCTATGTCATCAACTCCCTTACAGAGAGTGGATGAGATGGACTCTCTGGTCAGAAATGAATAGAGTGATGAAACTGATCCAGGTAATGGACCTCCAGATTGTCTCTTTCTTCCTTCCAGTGTCATCACCTGCCATCCTTTTAAGAAATGAAACATTACCACCTTTTGGTGGTCAAGTTTAGTAAAAGACATTTTCAGGATAGAATATGCCCACAACCCGGTGAGAGGATAGAATATGCCCACAACAGGATGTCCCAGGCATCCCTGGGCAATTTATCCTGGTTAAATGCAAGCTCCAGGTGAACTGATTGATGAAGGCAATGCACAGTACGGCCTTACTACTGGTTTCTCTCTAAAGACCAGTTAACATAATCATTCGAGTCTCATCTCCATCATTTATGGAGATGAGACTTCTGTCTCTTCTTTGCAACATCATCTGTGTCACTGTCATCTGGAAGTCAACTCAGGCTGTTCTGCTTAGGGCAAACTAACAAAATGAACCCCTGCTCCAAGTTACATGCCTGGTCAGACGCTTTGGTTGTCCATAAAACACATTCCACTCAACTGAATGTAAGAAACCATCACCAAACTGCATTGGTCGTTTCGAGATTGAGGCTCTAATTGTGATTGTTGCATGCAATCTGTTGCATGCAGACTGTGACTATTCATTTATTAGGATGCATAATATCTTTTGTGTACCAACTAAAACCAACTCTGTTCCAGTCCAAAATTAGACAATATTGTTTATATAGGTGTGGTTTGCTGATGAATATAACTTCCATTCTCACTCTGTACTTAGGTCACTTTTACTGTTCCTTAGCAGATAGCTCTGGTTTTCACATCGAAAAATAATAACTCCCATGATTTGCAAGGTCAAATTACGGAGTCTGAGTCGAACCACATAAACTCATTGGAAGAAAGAATTGACGGTTTCTTTTACATTTTAACCATGTCAACAGCAGCACATCTGTAATTTCTCTGCCAAAAGGTGTTCCTGTTCTTTGGGGCATGCTAACTACTTTACTGTGGACCAAAATCTCATTCAAATCTAGTCCAAAAAATCTAAACTATCAACTGAGTAAAAAAGGTTTACAATGAGAAACAGTTATTATAATGCTTTATTAATACAAGTTCTTAGGAGATGTTACTTTTGTTATAAAATATTGAGATATATATTATATATGGCATAACCATACATTCATTAAGTACTTTAGTCTATACACTTCATCTACCTGACATTCATGGAAAATTTTCCATCACCAATTAATCTGACATGCATATCTTTAGGCTGGGGGATTAAGCCAAATTACCCAGAGGGAACCCAACCAAGAATAGAAGGTACTTGCAAACTCCATACACAAATTGTGCTTCATGGAGATTCCTCATCTGTTTATCTTATTTAAATGGGAAATAGTTTTTATTTCATGAAAGAAAAAACTATAATGTCTTTGTAAACTGTTTAAGCTACATGGGTTTTATAATATGGCAAAATCACAAACATATTTTTAATTGCTGTTATATTTTGATAAAAACATAGCTTTCTTTTCCCCCCATCAATCCATCTCCAACTTACAGCCTCTGTTGCTAACACCTTCAGAGGTATAGTGGAGTTCATGCCTTGAAGGGTCAGCACAATAACATGCAGGTGGTCATAATGTTATGCCTAATCTATGTAGTAATAGAGCAGTTATTGTTTTCTTAACATTAAGTCAGTAAATACAAGACCCAGATCAAATTAATCTGATTCACTGAATTTTGGATGGACCACATAAAGAAACCTGTTAAAACTGGGATGGGATGGCACCAAAACCTCAATTAGCCATGGTCATTGACATGGGTGTTTTGAAACAAAGTTTGGAGCAGTGTTTCAAAAAACCTGCTGTGCTAAAACGTCAAGCACTCCATCCTTTGTAATACCCAAGAAAGTTCATAAGTTATCAAAAGTGTAAAAGTGATTTGGGTTTCCCCAATTACACCAAGTACAGAGAAAGCCAATTTGCAAGATATACCACTAACAGCAACAAAGTCTGGTAACAACAAGGTAACAATCCTCTACCTTCAAAAATACATCCAAATAAGCATGGTGCATCGGTGGAAACCACGCAACTGCCTTTCACGAAATGAACCACATTCTTCTTCTTCTAATTGTTACTTCTGTCACTTTTTTAGCGTCAGAAAGTGTTTTTAGTATAGGAGGCAACATATGGGCTCAAATTGCGGTCATAAATATTTTGTACTTGTAAATCAGTTTTGTACTTGTAAATCAGGATTTGTATGTGTAAAAAGAATTTGTGTGCGTGTAAAAAAGGTTTGTATGTGTAAAAAGAATTTGTGTGTACGTAAAAAAGATTTGTGTGTGGACATAGCCAAAAAATCCGTGAGATTTTATCTTTTTTACGTACACACAAATTCTTTTTACACATACAAATCTTTTTTACGCACATACAAATTCTTTTTACACATACAAATCTTTTTTAGGCACACACAAATTCTTTTTACACATACAAATCTTTTTTACGCACACACAAATTCTTTTTACACATACAAATCCAAGTTTTTCCTTTCCAGTCACCTTTCTCACTCACTATGTGTTAATAAACCTCTCTGCATTGAATCATACTTGTTATTAATCTCTGTCTCTCTTCCACAGCATGTCTTTATCCTGTTTTCCTTCTCTCACCCCAACCGGTCGCAGCAGATGGCCGCACCTCCCTGAGCCTGGTTCTGCCGAACGTTTCTTCCTGTTAAAAGGGAGTTTTTCCTTCCCACTGTCGCCAAAGTGCTTGCTCATAGGGGGTCATATGATTGTTGGGTTTTCCCTGTATCTATTATTCTAGGATCTACTGTACAATATAAAGCGCCTTGAGGCGACTGTTGTTGTGATTTGGCGCTATATAAATAAAATTGAATTGAATTGTCTTGAAGTTCTCCAGAGGCCTGGTAATGATATAATAATTTGATTCAGGTGTGTTGACCCTTGCTGATATCTAAAACCTGCAGGACACCGGCCCTTGAGGCCTGGAGTTCCATGCGTTTCAACACAACTTTAACAGAGCTATGTTTTTTTGGGGGGGTTTAAGTTAATGCAAAGGGTTTTTTTGTTGTTGTTTGTTTTTTTGTTATTGTTTTTTTTTAATCCTGGTTAATGGATGCTAAAACTGCTATGCATGCAAAGATTTAAAATTGCATACCAAAGGCAACATTTACAAAGCAAAAAAGCTGGATCTTTTTTATGTATTTAATCTATTGCAACACCACTGTCCCTAATAGATTTGAATACTTGCTGTATTGATTGATGTACAAAAAAATGTCCGTGCGTCACATTATTACTGATGCATGGACGGTGGCACGGTGATTAGCGCTATTGCCTCACATCAAGAAGGTCCTGAGTTCCATTCCACTGCTTGGCCGGGGCCTTTCTGTGTAGAGTTTGCATGTTCTCCCTGTGTTTGCATGGGTTCTCTCCAGGTATTCTGGCTTCCTCCCGGATTACAAAGACATGCGGTTAGTTAGGTTAATTGGTCATTCTGCCCATAGGTGTGCATGTGAGTGCAACTGTCTCTCTGTGACACACTGGTGACCTGTCCAGGGTGTACCCTGCCTCTCGCCCTATGGTAGCTGGGATAAGCTTTTTACTCCTCAGCTGTAAAGGGCTCACGTGGTATTTTCGTCACCCTGGCAGGTGGGCACGCAACATGGATACCCAAGTTTATGAATTAATAACTCTAGAACGAGGTGAGGTAGGAATTTTAAATTCTTACATTGGTGCATCTACTAAAAATCCTGGATGAGTTTGAATTTCAGTGACCTCAACATCAAGGTCAAGGTCAGATGTAAAGTTTTCTGAAAATCTTGTGGATGTGAACTTGTGAACGATGTGATGAAGGATTTTAAAACTGATACCCTAAGTACAGCTACTAAAAATCTCGGACGAGGTCCAGTCTCAGTGATTTTGACCTTAAGGTCAAGTTTTCTGGAAAATCACCTAGGATTTTCAAATTTATACCATAGGTGCATCTACTAGGAGGCTGAGAGGTAGCACTGGCAGCCGGTAGTATTTTTAAATTTGCAGTTCCCAGGGTGGGGTGCAACACCTGGGGACTCTGTCATCTTACTGGGAGACTTCAAACCATAGTTTGTCCATAACAAACACCATGTTCGAACATAAGGGTGCAAGTGGCACTTGGACACCCTAGGCCGCAGGTTGATATCAATTTTGCAATTGTATCATCAGATCTGTGGCTGTATGCTCTGGACACTTGGGTGAAGAGAAGTGCTGAGCTGGTCCATCAGGCTGAAGGAGTCCTATCGGGCTTGGTTAGCTTGTGGGACTTTGGAGACAGCTGATGGGTACCTACAGGCCAAGTGGAATGTGACCCAGGCAGTGGCTGAAGCAAAAACTCGGGTGTGAGAGGAATTCCAAGAGGCCATGGAAAAAGATTTTCGGACTGCCTCGAAGAGATTCTGGCAAACCGTCAGGAGCGGAAAGCAGTGCTCTACGCGCACTGTGTATAGTGCAAGTTGAGTGCTGCTGACTTCAACTGAGGATATTGTCGGGTGGTGGAAGGAATATTTCGTGGACTCTATTCCATAGAGGAAGCAGAGTCTGGGTACGAGGGGGACGATTCATCTATCAACGGAGGTGAGGTCACTGAGGCAGTTAAACAACTCTTGGATGAAGTTGGTGCGGGGGATTTTTTGTGTGTGTGTGTGTTTTTTTTTAAATTAATAACTCACTTTTGGCAGGTGTAGCTCATTACTGAAGAACAGGTACCTCACTAAACTGAACCTCATGAATGCATTTATACTGTTTCCTTTGGTTGTGTGGAATGGAATTAGCTAACAAATAATTGTCTATATGTGGTCTTGCTCTAAAACTCGCCATGATGCTGGCTACATCTATCTTTTATAAACATTCTGTCAGCTGCGGGGGCTCACTTCTTGGTTGACTGAGGTTCAGACAGTTACTTTCTAACATTATGGAATGTCTTTCATGAGTTTTCTCTTTGCTTTTGTCTTTCTGAACTCTTTCTCTTTTCTCCTGGGTTCCCTGTCTGTTTATCTGCATTGATGTATGCCCTTTGTGTGGCCACTCCCTTCTGCTACTGTGCCTGGCACACATTCTCATAATCACCTCATCAACCCTTGCAGGACACTGTCCCAGGCTTTCCAACCAGTCTTTACCAGACTGCTCTGGCACCCTTTCTTACCATAAAGAAAAAGGGCTGCATCTATACTGTTTCTTTGTTTCTTTGTTTTTTAATCAGAGAGAAAAAAAGACCTTGTTGTAGGAAAAATGGTGTTACCTCTGCCAGGCGTGAATGTTTATGAACGTTCTCTCCTTTATGGACAGCTGGGGCAAGCTGCTGAAGAACTCCTCGACTGCTGGTTAGTGCACGAGTCAAACGAGCAAATTTACCCCAACCTGTCAAGGAGATGACACAACAGCATCAAGACACTGAAAACTTATCTTAACATTAAACATCAATGAATGACTAAAACACTGCTGGATTTTGAAGCTACTAATGGCTAACCCAGTTGACTAGTAGATAGTAGCTAGTTTTGTTGATTTGGTTCTTTCCTTTTTTAAACAATTTTAAAGATGCATACCATTTAATGTTAAAGACGGATATCTTACCATGATGTAGAACCGTAGCAGTATAAGCGAAAAGTATTGCAACATCACCTGAGGTGAGACTTTCCCTAGGAAGGTATAAGGTATATGAATGGTCAGAAAGGTTCATTTTTTATTGAAGGGCAAGATCAGAGAGGTTAAGGAGGCTAATACAGGAGAAAGCTGGTGTGGAAACTCCAGCAGAACAGCATAAGAAAGGTGTGGAGTAGCATGAAGACAATCACTGGATTCAGGCCATTCAACAGCAGAGGAGCTGGGGGCTGTGAGGACAGAGCTAATGAGCTGAATGTGTTTTTCAATAGATTCATCACTGCAATGAATGATTGCCACCCTTCTGACTTGCCTTTAGCCTGCGTGCAATCCACAGCCACACCACTCTCTCTCCCTGTCTCTCTATGTGGCACCATTGCCTCTTGTAATAGTCCTGATAACCCTCCCCCACCTATCACTTTCACTCATGACCAGGTTCAGAGACAAATGAGAAGACTCTACTCTGGCAAATCTGCTGGACCAGATGGGGAGAGTCCCCGTGTCCTCAAGACCTGTGCCCCCCAGCTTTGTGGAGTCTTTCAGAAATTGTTCAATGATGAGTGTGAGTCTGTAGAGGGTCCCAGTGCCGTGGAACACGTTGTGTCTCATTCCTGTGCCAAAGACGCAAAGGGAATGCCATCTTCAGAAGTTTTTTGACGACTCTGCGGTGGTTGGATGCATCAGCTGGGGTGATGAGTCAGAGTACCGGGCTGTGGTTGACTCCTTTGTCACGTGGTGCAAGCAGAATCATCTGCAGCTCAACGTGGCAAAGACCAAGGAATTGATTGTGGACTTTAGGAAGCCCAGGAAACCCTGGACCCCTGTTTCGATCCAGGGGGTTAATGTGGACATTGTGGAGGACTATAAATACCTTGGAGTATACATAGATAATAAACTGGACTGGGTTAAAAACACCATTGCACTTTACAGGAAGGGCCAGAGTCGTCTCTATTTTCTGAGGTCCTTCAACATCTGTCGGACAATGCTCAGGATTTTCTATGAGTCTGTTTTTGTTTAGTTTGTTTTTGTTACTGTTACTGTACTGGAGCAACTGCAACCCACATAATTTCCTTAGGGATTAATAAAGTATGTTGATTCTGATTCTGATTCTGAATGAGACATGCTGGGGTCCCAGTGGCCCCCAGGATTACAGACCTGTGGCACTGACTTCCCATGTCATGAAGACACTAGAACGACTTATCCTTGACCAGCTCCGACCTATTGTCAGGTCACATCAGGATCCCCTTCAGCTTGCTTACCATCCCCACCTCGGAGCTGAGGACGCCATCATCTACCTGCTCAGTCGTGTCTATGCCCATCTGAACCAGCTGGTGAGTACTGTGAGGGTCATGCTTTTTTTTCCCAGTGCATTCAAAACCATCAGGCCAACCCTCCTGGGTGATAAAGTTACAGCGATGCATGTAGATGCCTCTCTTGTGTGCTGGATTGTTGATTACCTCACAGCAAGACCACATTATGTGCATCATCAGCATTGTGTTTCTGTCAAGGTGATCAGCAACATAGGCCTGAACCCCCTCAGTGAGATAATTGAAAAGACTGGCTATGGATACCGGCTACGGAACGGAGCAATCATCAGCCACCTCCTCTAAATGGATGATATCAAGCTGTATGCCAAGAGTGAACAAGACATTGATTCACTGATCCACACCACCAGGATATACAGCAAGGCCACTGGAATGTCATTAGGATTGGAGAAGTGTAGTCAGATGTTAATGAAAAGACTGAAGGTAGTCAGGACCGAGGGATCGAACTACCAGATGGCAACATTGCAGACATTGACAACAGCTACAAGTACCTGGGAATCCCATAAGCAAAAGGAGGTAGAAGCCACTGACATCAAGACAAGGAAACTCCTGACCATGCATGAAGGGTTTCACCCCAAGTCCAGCACCCTGAGGCTGTATGCTAAGCAGAAGGAAGGAGACCGGGGACTAATGTGTGTCAGTACCATGGAGGGTGCATAAGGCTGCAAGAGGTCAGACAAATACCCAGCAGCCTGTCCATTCAGGGCTTTAAGTCAACAATAAAATTTAAAATCAATTCTGAATTGAACAGGGAGCCAGAGTATACAGAAATATATTATACAGAAGCATCTGTGCCGAGTATGGCTTGGAAGTCCCGAGGTCAAAATGGGTGGTTGAGAATGGCCAAGCTAAGATCCTGTGGGACTTCCAGAGACAGACAGGCAAAATGGTGATGGCTAACCAACCAGACATAGTGGTGGTGGGCAAGCTGAGGAAAATGGCCATAGTGATAGATGTAGTGATACCAAATGACAGCGACATCAGGAAGAAGGAACACAAGAAGCTGGAGAAGTTCCAAAGGCTCAGAGAAGAGCTCGAGAAGATGTGGAGGGTGAAGGTAACAGTGGTCCCAGCGGTAATCGGAGCACTCGGTGCAGTGACTCCCAAGCTAGGCGAGTGGCTCCAGCAAATGCCAGGAACAACATCCGAGATCTGTTCAGAACAGCTCAGTCCTAAGAACAGTAAAGATACTGCGCAGGACCCTCAAGCTCCCAGGTCTCTGGCAAAGGACCTGAGCTTGAAGGATAAAGACCGTCCACAGGGCTGAGAGGGGAATTTTATACATATGCATGCATACTCCAAGATGAGGATGTACGCATCCTGGACAGGGAGGAATGCTGGTTTGAGCGAGGAGTCAAGGAGGCCATTTATGTGAAATGGGGAAAGACCATCTCTGAATTGAGGAGGTTACATCTTTCACCATACTGCAATGCTGCGATTGCAGCCATTCCCCAACTCTCTGTGAATGTTACTCACGGCATGTCATTGATCAGTGGCTGTTGATCAATAATCATGACAATGTGCATATTAATAATCAAGAAACTGACCTCACAGCCCATTGTTCATCAGTGGTGCTAGTTTCAGTCATTATGCAAATGTACTGTTTATAAGGTTGGGGAAACCTGCATTCAGCTGAGACAGAAGAATTCACTTGGATGAGTAAAGAAACACTGGAAACACTATGTCCAGATTAACAGAATCAACTCTTCTGAAACTTAGCTAAAGTGTACTGTTGAGCAAGGACAGCATTCTGTTCTGAGATGTTGTGGAAGAAGAGATGAATCGTCAATCTCCAGTTATGGCCAAAAGTTTTCATAGTGGCACCACTGCCATTTTCTTGTTTATTTACCAAACAGATTTTTGAAACTTATAAAATCCTTATAATTGTTCTTCATTATATCATAGAAACATGTAAAAAAAAGAAAAAAGAAAAGAAAAAAGAAAAAAAAATGTTCAAGAGGGATGTTTTTTATGGCTGAGAGCAGTGATATGTTTAGATAGCAGCAATAGACTACTATGGCTGAGGCTGCTGTGGCAATGGAATTCTGTGGCAATGGAGTTCTGTCCGAATGTCAACAGAAGAAATGCTTTTCTGAAACAGGGTGATAAATCAGCATTTATGAATTCCTGTTAATATTTTAGATTTCTGTCTCGTCACTTTTCCCAGGTAAGCTCACAATAGTTTTAGACATCTTTATTCTTCAATATAGTAAATATTTTTGCTCATGTCAGTGGATGACTTTGAGTGGATGGGAATGAAGGCTACGGAGATACCATGATCCTTACAGGATAGTAGCTTTTTGACCCCTTTACACTTCTGGCACACTTGCTGTTGGGGCTGTCTATGTTATGAGTTTTGGGGGTTTTGGTTCTTTCTAGAGTTGTATTTTTTGAAAGAGGATTATGTATTGTTGGAATTCAGCTTTCTGTCATTTCCTAGTGTTTACCTGTCTATGTTTGTTTTTTCCCTACGCCTGGTACAATTTCCTTTGATGTTGTTATTTCAAGTCTTTAGTTTTGAGTTTCTGTTTCTTATATTCTTAGGTTAATCCAGCTGTATGCTCCTATTCTGTTCCTTCAGTCTTTTCTGTGTTTGCCTTTTGTCTCTAGGTCAAGATTAACCCACATAATTTCCTAAGGGATTAATAAAGTATGCTGATTCTGATTCTGAAGATTACCCACACTTTAGAACCAACCCACCTTTAGAAGATTCATCCTCAATTGGTTGCTTGAAGGCAGTGATGTCACTGAAAGTGCAGAGAAACAGGACAACTTTGTCCTGCTCGTTTCTGATTGGGGCAATCTTCATGAAAAACCAAACTGGCATCCCTGCGGAACAGAACAGGAAGTAAAGCACTGCTTCTCACAACAACAATCAGTCAAAAAGGAAAATATAATAATACAAAATAAAAATAAAATAAAATAAAATAAAGAATAACAAGTAGACAACAATTGCTTTGTACTATTTCACTACAGTACTACATTTATTTTGGGCACTGGGATGTTGACATGATGGTGGGACAACTCCATTTTAAATATCCAATTTAAAGATATTAATTGTACAAAAAGGTTTTTTGAATCAATATAATTCTGATATTGACAGCATCTGAAAATATTGTGTGTGTGGTCTACAACCTAAATGTTTTTTGTTCACACTCACCCACTTTCTGAACTTCAATGAGTGATCACATGCACCGTAACTCACTGCTATATGGGTAAATCAACAACTTTATGCCTAAAGCTGTATATACACCTGCTAGTCACTTTAGGTAGTATTTACTACCACGTCATATGCATACACAGCTATTGTGCTGGTAGTGTTAGTGCAGCTGTCCCTTTAATAGGTCTGATACCTGCTGACATCGCAGGAAGTGGAAGGAAGCAGAAAGTAGTAAGGTTTAGTAAAGTTTACACAAGGCCCAATGACTGCCATGAATCCACATGCATCTGCCCTCAGTCCTGCGTTTTTTGGAGCATCGTCTGTATGTATATTGTTTATTTGGTACTTACCTGTAGTTCTGTGATTGTATTTTGTGACATGAGGGAAGTTTGATGTGTAACTTTGATAAGTTGTTGAAGCCACGTGTTTAGAGTGCGGCTATGCTTATTCTCGCAGCTAAAGTGCTACGCTATGTTGATTTAGATTATTGTAGATTGTAGGGACAGTGTATATGGAAGATTTAAAGAATATACTTTGTAATTGTAATTGTGTTATGTTTGTTTCAGTTTCACACTTTCTACATCATTAAACTTGTGGACAAAGAGTAATGGTCTTCAGAGTCTTGATGGAAGAAAAGTGTTGAACCTTGCTGTCGGTTCCCCTTCTCCGCAGTGTGAAGAGGGAAAGACAGTACAGCTATTCCTTTTTGTCTATACAATATAATTTGTTACAGCATTTGGATATCACTACATGATTTAACTGCTCCCCAGCCTGCCCTAACTTACAGTCCAGTGGAGGACTCCAAATTGCTGTTAGGTTACAATAATACTAACAGAACACTACAGGACTTAATATTGAAGCTTGTTTACCTGTTAGGGACAAGTGAATTTTTCAGTGGACAAGCAGAATAGAAATTTATTTTCATTAACAAATACAAATACTGTACGTTTTCATGTTATTTGCCAATCATTACTTTAAACTTACTCATCACTCACAAAGAATTCCTCCAGTTGTCATTTTACTACAAGATTTCGTGTATACATATTAAATTTTATTCATTTATATAGCACCAAATCACAACAATTGCCTCAAGACACTTATAATAAATATATAAAATGTAAGGACATTTGTGTTTAGCAGGGCTGAACTGGGACAAAAAAAGCCCTGGCATTTCTAGTCCAGACGGCCCATTCTCTCTCTATATGTATATATTTCATCTTGTTTCATTGATTGAAACAATTTGATAATCCTTGATACTCTCCCTTCATAATTATGTTCCTTCATCTATTTTCTTATCACATTAATTTCACCTTCTCCATCTCTTCTTCACTTCTCCACAGTTAGGTACAGGTACTAGCAGGGGTGCCTCCAGAATTTTTTCATAGGGGTGGCCATATGTAGGCCACTACAAATATTGGAGGGTCGCACCAAACACAGAATTTCCAGTTTTTTTATGCTGTTGTCAAATATAGGTTACTTGAAAAATTTGGCAATAGAAAAAAAGAATTATATGTATAGAGTTAATTTCCTGCTATTAAAGTTGATATCACTGAAAATAGGTACATATGAAACCCAAATAAGATTTTGAAATCCATAATATTCTGTTTAAATTGATTGATTGACTGGAAATCATAACCATGGCTTTAATAATTCTCAGAAGAAGCAGCTTCTGTAAGTGGAGGGATCTAGCAGAGGTGGAGGATAAACTCAACCTTGGTGTCTATTGTCTGGCTCAAGCAAAATAGGGTATTTTGCCCCCACCCCCAATCCTTTCCTCCCCATCCACAATTGCGTCTCTCCTCCCGCTCCTTCACGCCCACCACACATGCAAGGCCTTGAGGTACAGGTGCGTCACTGAGGTGCAGGGGAGGCATTCCTCCTCTGTCCCCTCCTGGCCACCTGTGCCTCAATTTTATTCCACCACTTAGAGGCTCACATTACTTACACTCTCATGACGCATACATATAGGGTCTTGGGGGTGGGCACACTAAATGGCATCCAAAAGATGGTCTGTTTATTCTGCTTCACCTCTGGTGACGGTGCCCACCTCTCAATTTTAAATACATGTAGACATTGAGGGTTCTTGGGAGAGCCTGTGCTGACACCGGCTGTTGTCCAGCAGAAGGTCGTTGGCACCATGCACCTCCCATGTTTTAAATGCGGTTTAGAACAGCATGCATAGACACCACATATTAGCGGGCAGAGTGAGTCATGGGGTCTTCACACATCCTTGTTCTCTGTTCGCCATCCGGGACGAGGGGCTGGGAGGAGGAGCTGGCTGTCCGGTCGGGGTCTGGACTGGTGGGATTTAGGCTGGGCGGCCTGCTTGTCTCCACCCCAAAGTAAAGGGAACCATCTCCTAGATCTGGGGCTGACTGCCTCTCCCAGGTCCAGGTTCCAGTGACCCCCCGGAGTATAGAGTATGTATGGGGAGTATGAGTGTGTGTACTGCAGTAATTTCTGTGTGCCTCTGGTACACTAGGTGCTGACAATTAGGTACCTGATTGGTGCATGATAAGCAGCAACTGTGAGCATGGTCCCTGCTACAGTGGTCAGTTGAATTTATTTCAGTTCAGTTTTATTTATATATTATTACTTTTGCTGCAGCATTTTGGATCAACTGAAGGCTTTTTGGGGAGTTTTTAGGACAACCTGACAATAATGAATTATTGTCTAGCCTGGAGGAAATAAATGCATGAACTAGTTTTTCCATTGTCACTCAGATACAGAATGTTTCTAATTTTAGAGATACTGTGCAATTAAAAGAAAACAGTCCAACATATTTGTTTAATATGCACACTGAATATTATTAATATTAATATTATGAGTCTTTTTGTGGTCAAGAAAGACTCATATAAAAACGATTCTTTACACTGTTACTGGAGGCCAAGGTAATGTCATCCAGAGTAAGTATCTGGTAAGATACCATGTTTCAAAGATTTTTAGGGCCGAGCACAATAACCTCAGTTTTATCTGAATTTAGAAGCAGGAAATTGGAGGTCATCCAGGTCTTTATGTTTTAAAGACATTCCTATAGTTTAGCTAGTTGGTGTGTGTGGTGTCTGTCTTCATGGATAAAGCTGGGTATCATCTCCATACCAATGAAAACATATCCTATGCTCTCTAATGATACTGCCTATTGGAAGCATGTGTAATGTAAACAGAAGTGGTCTCAGCAGGGAACCCTGGAGTGGAGAGGATGGAATAACTGACCTGCGGTCCTGATCTTAACGCTATTGAACACTTGTGGGATCACCTTGGGCGTGCTGCTTGTGCCAGAGTGGCCAATAGAACTGCACTGGCGACTTGTGGCAAACACTGGGATGCCATCCCACAGCAAGCTGGTGACCAGTAGGAGGATGAGTTGCTAGGCTGTTGTATGGTTCTTCCACATGCTACTGAGGCCCCTGTTTGTTAAATGAATAAACTGTTAAACTGCCAATATGTCTTGTTTCTTTAGACTAATCATCCAATCTAATAAATGACACCAAACAGGAGTCAATAGCAAAATAAGCTGTTTGGCATTGACAGAGATGATATGCCAAGGTTTTCATGGATGCAACCCACATACTCAACTCTGCTGCTCAACCAACCAATGAAATTTCCTTACAAATGTTACACCATTTAGGGGAAATGTGTTTTCCAGTGGTATGGCAAGTGCCTAAAAATCGAATGTTGAACCCTGCATCCCATGGAAAGCCCAATTTCAAGCTTTGAACTTGAAAAGTAAAAGTATGTAATTTGCAGCTATACATATCTCAGTGGCTATAGCTTGATATCTGCTATCCTAACTATGTTATTTGCACCTAAATAGAGAGATTTAATTTGACTCATAACTTTCTATCCAACCAGAAAAAAAATAACAATAATTTTTTTCACTGATCCTTTACACAAAAACAACCCCTAACTATACAACTTGTCATCAGCAGAGACAAAGATAACATGGTACGAAGAGCCCAGAAAGCCCAGTGTTTCTGTTGAAATGCAGCCTCCAGCAGCCTTGACCTATTGCAGCATACCTAAACAAGGGTTCTGGGTCACCTGATCCAACCATAAGTTTTATCAAAAAGAAAAGTTGTAAGTATAATCTTATAACTTAGAAGAGTCAATACCATTTTAAAACCAAAGTCTTGTTAAATACTACGTTATTTTGTATGATGTGTGAAGTTTGCTTTAGGTGGTGTTATCCCCCTGTTGTCAACTGCTTATAGAAATAGAAAAACACAGCAATAAAAAATGAAGGAACCTTCAAAAAATAAGCTGCTGAGTTCCTCCTGAATTCTTCGTCAAATAAGCTTTTTCTTTTACTGGCAAAAGTTGTTTGCAAATTTAATAGGCTAGGGTAATTAAAAGACTGTCAGCTTTTAGCGTGGTGTGTCCCAGATTAGCATATATACAATTTCTAGATTTCTTGAGATCCTTAGGTATGTGGGTTTTTGAGGAATCAGGTCATAGAAACATTTTTGGATGCAGATAACATTGTCATATCCAGTACTATTAAATACTCACGGTTTTTCTTGTACATCAGAATCTCAAAAGAGTTCATCTCATAGTTCTCAAAGGTCTGTCGAACCTTCTCACTCATTTCCTTGTCTGTCAGCTCTCCGTACATGAAGCTGCAGAGGAAAACCAAGTATTTGCATTGAAACAGTACACATTCACTTGAGACAATCAGTTCTCAATAATCCAATATTGGTGTGAGGCTGTGTTGTGGTACCTGCAGGTGCTGCTCTTTTGCATGACCTCAGCACGATGGTAGCCAGAGAGTTTACAGAATCCATCATTGCTATAGACGATAGGCCACTCCACGATCTGAGCATTTCCCAGCACAAAATTGGTATCTGACCACAGAGGCCAATAAGTTATAATCTGCCCTACTTTGCAACATCACATGACCGAAAAATTATAAGAATCCTGCATACACAATATTTCTCCACATTTCATGAGGGCTACAACAACTAGTTTAAAAAAATGCTCATTGCAGCCTTCCAGAGTCCACATTACTCTATTAAAATATTTTGGTTGTCCAATAGCACCAAACCCAATACAGAAGCTAAGTTAAACTAACTGTTACTGTTTAAAAAGCTACACATTTCAAACAATAGAGACTAAACAGAAACAAGAAAATAAACTCTAGAAACTAACTGAAAGTAATCTGAATAAAAAAAGTAAAAGTCAAAATGAACAAAAAATAAAAACTAATAACTCTGGTTTCTGTGCAGTTTTCTTTTCTTTTCCCAAACATTATTCAGAACATTGCTGGGACTTAATGCACATACAAAATTGCATATCACTGATCTAGGCAGATGAATAACATTTTACCATTAAAAATGTGAATCTATTTTGAATATATCTCCAAAAGTTGATTCTGTTCATCTGGACGTAGCGTTTTGTGGGAGAAACGTTTCGTCACTCATCCAAGTGACTTCTTCAGTCTCAGCTGACTGCAGGTTTCCCCAATCTTATAAACAGTACATTTGCATAACGACTGAAACCAGCCCACTGAAGGAACAATGGGCTGGGAGGTCAGTTCCTTAATCTTAATTATGCAAATTCTCATGACCATTGATCAACAACCACTGACCAAAACCCACTGATCAAAGACCACTGGCAGAGTCCTGGCCTGACGAGGTAGCTCTTCTGTGTTGTGCCATCCTGCTACCTCGTCAGGCCAGGACTCTGCAGTCTATTTACACCTACAGGCCAGTGGACACTCTTTCAATGATGAGGATGTACACATCCTGGACAGGGAGGAACGCTGGTTTGAGCGCGGAGTGAAGGAGGCCATTTACGTGAAAAGGGAAAGACCATCTCTGAATCGAGGAGGGGGCCTAAGGGTACATCTTTCGCCATCTTACAATGCTGTGATTGCAGCCATTCCCCAACTCTCTG
>VUQG01030691.1:0-14122 GCA_015106755.1 Etia nguti | reverse complement strand
GCAGATTCTGGAGACCAATGTCCAGGAATCAGTGACAAAGCTGAAGCTGCGCCGGGGCTGGATCTTTCAACAAGACAACGACCCAAAACTGTTCTGTTGGGGTGCCCAAATTTATGCACCTGCCTAATTTAGTTTAAGTAACTATTGCACAATTTCTGTAAATCCTATAAACTTCATTTCACTTCTCAAATATCATTGTGTTCATCTACCATATTTAAATGAAATTGCTGATGCAAACAACCAATGATTTATAAAGGAAAATAGTGAAAATTATCAGGGGTGCCCAAACTTTTCCATCCCACTGTAGAAGCTCAACTCCAAACAGCACAATAGTGGTGATGTCGTCACAGATATTTACAAGAATAACAATGTCTTTAATCTGGGATTCTTTTTTTCTTAAATAAAGCACTGAAGCAAAAGGTATGTTTTGAAAATTCTTTAAATATATAAAAAAAGAAAAATATGCAATTATGCTAAAGTGAGAATTAGCTTCTTGCATGGACAATCAGACATCTCCTTGAATGCACCAACCCACATTAAATATTTCCAACAAGCGGTTTAAAGTGTGCTTTATATGTTTTCAGTAAAATTAAAATGTTATCTGTAGATAAACATTAAATGAAAATAAAGGTAAAAAGCAGAGTAAAGTTGAAGGACAGAGCATGTTGTAACAAAGAAGTAAACACATTATCTCCAAGAAATGCAAATGAACTGGTATTTATGCAGTCCTTCCCTGGTCTCACTGAACATTCAAAACAACAGAACTTTTCTATATGTAGTCTAAACATTGTATTTATCCCCCCTGTCAGTCAACTAATTAACCCAATAATCATATCTGTCGACATGACTGATCTATTTATATATAAATAAATAAATAAATGTAACTTGTATCTTGGTTGGTGTATTAAAGGTCCATTTACACAGCCTTTGTAACATTATTATATTAACATTTTTTGCAGAGTGCACAACAAGCAATTTTTCTGAAATGCTTCCTATTTGGGAAAGAATTGTAATTTTTCAGTTCTATAGGTGAGCAATAAAGCTGTACCCACCTTTTGAGACGTAGCATGCTGGATTTAATCCAGCAGCCTAAATGAGGCTTGCAGGCATTACACAAGGCTGGAAAGACTAAAAAAGTACCCCTGTACCTGTATTTTCTACAGGTGTCCTGTTAACCCTGGCATCTATTAGACTGATTTGAATATATGTCAAGCATAATAAATATAATATGATTACATTAAAACAATCGGTCAATCCAGGATTGGTACATTGTAACAGGCAAGGGTGTTGCCTTGGAGTTCAATATAACCTCGACATACTTCATCCTGAAGTGAGCTATTGTTTTTATTGAATGATTACTAAGTATATATAGTAACATTAAAGTTAAAAACACATTCCTGTTAACATGCTCAAAGCATTCTAAAAGCATTTTTCTTTGGCCCCCCTGGGTGCCTGCATGTAGTCCAGTGGTGGGCAACCGGCCTCGAGGGCTGGTGTCCTGCAGGTTTTAGATGTGTCCTTGATCCAACACAACTGATTCAATAAATTACCTCTTCCTAGTTGTTGCCTTGTCCTCACAAACATTTGATATATTTTAGAATGTGGTTAAGTAGGTCAACCCAAGGAAGCTCTAATTGATTAATTGGCTATTTCCTGATAGACATTAAATGAGGTTCCTGTAAAAGTGAATAATGGTTTGACAGTATGTTAAAAAAAAAATAGGAATCATAACTCTTACTCCTTACCCTGACGGTTGCATGTTATGGAATTGGCCTGAAGGATTCTTAGTTTTGATTTAAAAGCACTTGATGAAATTAGTTCTGTCATTTTCCAGTCGTTCTGCAGCTCGTTCCAGGCCGAAGGTGCTAAATGCACAAAAGCTCTTTTGCCAAGTTCAGTTTGTGCAAATGGAATAGAAAGCAACAAGTAACCTTGCGGATTAAATAGAATAACGACCAGCATGTTTCATTCCAAATATAAAACACTTTTATCTTTTTATGTTTTGAGAACAAAGAACAAGTGGGGAGAGAAAGGAAAAACGTCCATCACAGGGCTCAAAAGGGGGTAAGGCATTGCACTCTAAGTTTCTAAACAGGAGAAATATCAACAAAGTCTGGCTGCAGAGGCTTAATAAAACTAACCCACTTGCTCCATAATTTGACAAAAACGCTCTTTTTAAGATGTATTGAGAATGTAATAGCTTCCATTACATAAATCTCATTCACAATGTCTTTCCACTCTGTTAGTGGGGGGCACGGGAAGGAGCCAGCATCTTGTGACCGCCTTTTTGGCTTCTGCTACCAGAATTGTAAAAAGATATTTATTTACTATGCCCTGCAAATGATCAAGATTTACTAAGAATATGGTAGAGAATTGTAAAGGTATATTATTTACCTTAAATATAGTGAGTAAAGCTTTGTGGAACTCTAGCCAGAAGGGCTTAATTTTTGGGCAGTCCCAAAATATGTGCCAGTGCCCCACCTCTCGTGCCCCACACATCCTCCAACAACTGAGTGTACTTGTGTCCAGATGTGCCATCTACTTTGGCGTTATGAAAAAACGCATCAGACATTTCCAACTAAAGTCCCGCCAAACATTGGAATTTGTACATTTCCATGAAGATTTACATGCATCCAGCCATTCTTCATTTGATATAGAAATGTTTCCTTCCTTTTCCCATCTTTCTTTAACATAGCCTATAGAGTGAAGCTTCCTGGTCAATAACCCCTTGTAAAATTTACCAATCACACCCTTAACTAGGGTGTTTTCATAAGCCTTTAGAAAAATGATTAGAATTGGATCATGTAGGTCAGTTTTGGTGAGAATGTTTTGCTGGAAGTAGTTCCTCAGTTGGATGTATCTAAAATAGTCTAAATTATTAAGCTGGTAGTCCGTCTTCAAATGTTCAGACTCTTTAATCTTTTTGTTATGCCTGAGTGAGTAAAAGGTCTTCACCCCTTTTGAAATCCAATTTTTAAATGTGCCATCTAAAAGGTTAGGCCTAAACCCAGGGTCGAATGCGAACCATTGAAGTATCTGAATTTTATTATCTAACTTGTATTCTCCTTTTACTTTATCCCATATTTTCACCTGAGTTTTGATCCATGGGTTTTGAATCATCTTGAGATGCATGTCCAAATTTGTGTGGGCCAAGATTGCTTGTATTGGTAGGTCTTTCATTATTGAGACATCGATGTCCTTCCATCTAGCGTAAAATTTTGCTGATCACAAATAAACAAGAGGCTTGATTTGAGCTGCATAGAAATGCACTTTAAGGCTTAATATTACATTTTAATTGATGATCTAAATCAACTGGGACAAATATGTAAACAAAATATTTTTCACAGCACTGTGTTAATATCTCTAGTAATGGACTTCCAATATTTTTAAACACTTTGTATCATCAATTGCAATTGAAGTTTTAAATATAAAATTGTGTTTTCATTTTTTAAATGTATCAGTTTTTGCACTGCTAATTAATAGAAATCATGAATATTAGCCAAAAAGTGAGAAGGAACCTGGTTGAGTCCCTACCATATATGGGCAAGAAGAGTCTGAGAAAGTCCAGATTGCATGAAGATCTCCTTTACTTCCTGTCCGCTAACAAAACCATCCATGTCAGCATCCGTCTTCAGGAAGATGTCGTCATAGCGGCCACGTTCTGACACAGGGACCACCCAGTTCACTGAATGCTGAAAGAGGTGTGCATATACAATGCATTTCATGACACAGAAGATGCTGCTTTTAATACATACTTGGCTGCATACAGTATATTGAGAATGCTAAGCCAATTTGAATTCATTTTGCTAATCAAGTTATTTTATGTCAACTTTTTCTTTATAATAATTTCAAATCCTTCTTAACAGTATGCTTTGTAATTATGGGCTAATTGGTGTACAATGATGGTGGAAAATATAAAGTTGCAATTTTAGCATAGTAATGTTGTGATAATGAGAGAAAAGTGAAGCTGTTGATTTACAGGTCAGGCTACGTTCCTACCCTCACCTATGATCACAGGCTATAGGTAGTGAAATACAAGTGACAGAAATGAGGCCTGGGGGCTAAACCAGGAGTCATTGGAGAGATTATTTCTCTTGACCAGCATGGGAATGACTTGGTGTCCCCTTAAATTTTTTATAATGTTTATTACCTGTCCAGACTTGAGTGTGTGTTTGGGTGACAGGCTGCCAGTGCTGTTGAGGGAGTTCATGCTGCCGTGGGAGGGTGTGGAACGTAGAGAATCTTTAGGTGGAGGAGGGCTTGCAGGCAGTCCAGGTAAAGAGCTGGCCACAGAGCTGAGACTCTTCTTCCTCTTAGATGGAGGGATGAGAGCAGAGGGGAGGAGTGCAGGAACAGGCTCTTTTTCCAAGGCCCGGTACACCAGGTGCATGGCCTAGGAGAGAATATCAAGCTAATACTACATATTTACTGGTTCGCATACTCCTGAATGAAATTAGTTATGTCCCAAACCTGTTATTTTGCCAAAGTCCAAACACAAAAGTCTTATTACATTCCTCCTAACTTGCTCTGCCACCTCAGATTCAATTCAATTTTATCTATACAGTGCCAAATCACAGCAACAGTCACCTCAAGGTGCTTGATTGACTTCATCAGTGGAAAAACTCAATTCTTGTTCAACTGATTCACATTAAATCTTTTGTGTATGAAATAATATTGAAAAAACACAATCAGTTCTTTCTCTACTTATACTGATAATGCATTTGCTTGAATTAAAGCTGAGACATGACCAATTTTTTTTTCCTATCTGTTGAAACACAGGCTTGTAGGCATGCACAGTTATTTCCGGTTATAGACAGTCAGACAACACAAGAGTTTTTGAGTATCTCGAGTCAAAATTCTGTTCCCTTCTTTCCAAAAACAAAATTATTTCTCTTCATCATATGTCCACAATCCCTGTAGTCAAACAGGGGGTTTGATTTTTTCTTTCAAGCAACCCTACAAACAGTTCTCTCTTGCCAGTCATAAACTTGATCTCCAGAATTCCTGTTAACCAGTCATCCACATTACTTGAAACTTGAGAAGGAGTGATCTCTTACCCTTCTCTCGTTATCATTTTGTATTTACTTGGGTTATCTTTGTCTAATATTTAAATCTGTTTGACAATCTAAAACATTTAAATGTGACAAATGTGCAAAAAAGTTTTAAAATTTTTTTCAGCTGAACACGGTTAAAGAAATACTGTATTCTTTCTTAAGATATTTGTAATACAGTTTGAGCTTTAATTTTAAGCATTATGGAGATAAGTATTTGTTCCATTCACATCACTTTTCATAGTAACAGACATTCTGAGTTAAACTTTTGCATATCACTGTTAATCAGATTGAGTATCACTCACCACTGCAAACTCATCTTTGTCTAGATGGCCATCTTTGTCAATGTCACTCAGGTCCCAAACCTAACAGTAAGAAATAAACACGATTAGTGAGATGACCAGTTGTAATTGAAAGGCTCACTAAAGTACAAAACATTCAATTTCTTCAGAAAAAAGCCTATTCTCTAACAATTCAAGCCCATGAAACCAGAAGCCACAATGACATTATAGGGTGCCTGTCACTTAGGAGATAGAGCAGGTCAACTACTAATCAGAAGGCTGGTGGTTTGGTTCTTGGCTGCTCCCAGTCTGCATGCCTAATATTCTTGGACAATACAAGTGGCTCTCCAGTGCATGCATCGGAATATGAATGTGTGTGAATGTTAGACAGAAAGCACTTACTTAAAAAAAAAAAAAAGTACTTGTATGAGTGGGTGTGAAGCTTTGAGTGCTCAGGTAAAGTAGAAAAGCGCTACATAAGACCCAGTGTATTTACCATTTATATTCATGTAACTGAATGTTTCTGGAAAAAAAAAGCTTAAACACAGAACACAACACAAACCAAAAGGCCAAATTTACGCATCCTTGGGCTTCTTGAAAGGCTGTAGAAATCTAAGTTATTTTTATCATTAAGACCAAAAAAAAAACAACCCTAATTGGACTAAATACCTTCCCAAGGACATCCAGAGGTAGCTTGGAGTTGATTAAGACTGGGCGGACTTTCTCTCCTGACAGCAGGCCGTTGACTGGAGCCAAACTTTCAAAAATCCCATCAAATTTATTCTTCTCCTCTGGCTACAAAGTAAAAGACACTATTTATTTTAAAAGCTTAAACATCTTGTGTTTATCCATAAAGACAAACGTTGCTTCCCCAAATACAATTTTTGGAGCTTGGAGAAATGATGGCAATCATCTACTAAAATTTGAGGCTTTGCATAGAGGGGGGTTTCTTAAATTATACATAAGCTAAATATAGCTTGTGTATAATTTAAAAAATAAAAATAGTCATGTTATCATAACTCATAGACAAAGTTAACACAATGTACGTGATGCACAAACTCTGAGCGCTTCTAAAGCAAGAGCTCCGATTCAGTATCTGAATCTTACAACAGTGTTAAGTTTTCAGAAGGATTTCTGCATTCAAAAAATCATGCAGTCTGTAATTAAACAGGTATATATGTGATTCTATAACTCTGAAAAATCGCTCTACACATAAATGAAAGATAATGGATGACGCTTACATCAAACAGAAAGTTAAGCTATGTACACACTGTAAGGGATTCACAACGATGTGGCAACCACAGACCGTAAAAAGTGAATGTCATTCAGCAACGTCAAGCAATTACAGGCCGCGGCAACAGGAAGTGGGCGGGACCTGAGACAAACTTTTCTAATTTTTTCAGGCATGTGACTGAAGTAGCTACTAATGAGAGCGAAGAATACAGGTCAAACAGGTCTTTGTTTTTAATTCAGTTTAATAGGAGTTAGTTGCCAGAGTTTCTTGTTTCAGTTCTGTTTTCAATTTTTTAAAACATTTAGTTTTTATTAGTTTCAGTGTTATTTTTTTTCATTTATGAAAATCAGTATAGATATTACAATATAAACATAACTTTTTTAATTACAGTTGACACACGTGCTTGTAGAAATCCAAAGCCTAAATAAAAAAATCCGTCAAACCCTCATCAGGCAGTTTAAGAAAACAAATTTTTACCACATTAACGTGATGGTGGAGTGAGGCTCTGGTGACAGGAATAACCCACACCATTTTTCACACCCTCTTTCATGTCAGGACTCACATGATCAATAATAGGTTAATGACTCTGTGATGAGAGGTAAAACATCTTCAAAAAACTAAAGACATTGAGTTGCCTTCTTTTCAATCTCTCAAGGCCATTCTGTAATTATTGCTTTACTCCTGTGTCTGTGTTTGTGTGTGTGTGTGTGTGTGTGTGTGTGTATTTGTACACACCCTGACAGCCCAGTGCGATTCACCAGGAACAGATGCTGTGCTGCTTAGAGATGGACTGCTGGTGTCCATCTGGAATCACATGTTACAGTGATCATTTTCCAACTTTCAAGAAAAGGTTTAATAATATAATTAAATGAAATGAATATGACAGAATTTGCTCATCTACAAAATGAATATGAGCAAAATAATTATAATTATAGTAAGCTGTAGTTTCTGTATACAAAATATGACAGTTTTGAATACAAAATCCAATAAATATATGTTTACAAAATAAAGAAATGACAGTTTTTGCTTGAATGAGGAACACACTCACAAACTTCGGAGGAGGGACTGTTAGGTTGAGGCTGGACAAGCTGACTTCCAGACTGTTCTGAGCACAGGCAACCAGTCGCAGAGCCACATAAAACCCCTGAGTAAGAAAACAAAGTGCTTCCCATTGTGTCCTTCACATGTACTATTAAAAAAAACTTCTACCAATTGCTTTTATTAATTAGAACAACAGTATGTCTAAGAGAATTAAACATATTCTCCTCCATTCTTTCAAAAGTAAATTTTTATTACTGTTTATTTGGACAGTTTGATGTAGATCAATCTGTATATGTTTGCTTTTATTTTTTACAATCACCTCTAAAGCTCTACCTCACCTGTTTGTCCAAGTAGCCTTTGCCATCAGGATCAGCCAAATCCCAGATCTGAAACACAACGCACAAGTATATGATTAAATGTAAAATAAATAAATACATGAAAAAATGAAATGGAAAAATAACAGTATCAACCTTTAGTCTTACATTACATTTAGACTGTTAGCTGGTGTGCCACTAGCAGAGCAGGATCATAGTAAGAGGAGTGGGTGTCGATTATTTATTTGTAACAATCCTTCTTGGCAATAAATTGTTGGAAAGCGTGTTTCTTTCCCCTCAAATGGTGCCGTAATTTCAGGAAAATACATTTGTGAACTGAGCGGCACAGCTGAGTAAACCGGACAAACTGATATAAGCACCTGAGGCATCGTAGTAAGTTAAATGTGTGTTTGCATGCTAATCAATAAGCTACCACAGCTACCTTAACTAGGTAGTTAAGATGAGCAGTCGCTTGTCAGTTGTACAGTTGTCCTCCTCCTGTGTGCCGGGAAAGGAAAACAGCAGTGTAATCTGGCGCCGTCAGGCATCTCTCTGGGCTGGTTTTCATCTTTGCTTTGTGTTCATACCTAAATACTAAAGGAACGATCGTATGTGTGTCCTCATTAGGACAGAAATTTGTGTTGGTGTGTGGGAGTGTAGCCTCAGGTTTATATTGTTAAATGGTAATTATGAGACGATGCATTTCAGGTAATTTTATGGTGAAACAAGAAAGTAATGTAACGACTTGTGTAGCAAACAGCTTTCTCTGGCACAAGTAACGTACTGCACTACATTTTAACAAGTAAAGTGTAACACATTACTTTTTCGAGCAACGACCCCAGCAATGGTCAGAACCTCTAACATGTGCAAACATCTGACCACACAGGATGCAATTAATTTGCACAAGTAATGTCTTTGATGTGCTGCTCAGAGATGGTGGTGACTCTAAAAGTGGAGCCGATGAAAACAAAATGAGAATCGACCAGGAATCGAATTGATAATGGAATTGGAATCACTAAATTTATATCAATCCTCATCCCTAGTTCCAAGTTTTCCCCTTTGATGGATAATGGCTCTCATTGTGGTTCCCTGGACTGCCAAAGAACTGGCTTTGTACCTCTTTCCAGACTGATAGATGTCAGTGACTTTGTTTCTCCTCTGTTGTTGAAAATTTGTGTTGCATGACTTGGTATTTGTCACTTTTTAATTTAATTTTAAAATCTTATGTTGTCAGATTTTCAGAAAACTTGACCTCTGACCTTGAGCTAGAGGTTACTGAGCTTCAAATTCATCTGAGATTTCTAGTAGCTTCACCTATGGTATGAATGTGTGCACACACATGACAAAGCCTACACAGAGCTATATTTTGAATTTCTAGATTAAAATACTGCCAAATGAAGCTGCCCTTAGTAAATGGTTAAATTTTCCCCTTATCTGAGGTAGTCATGGGTTCAACCACAAATGGTAAATGCACTGGTTCTCATAGAGCGCTTTTCTACTCAACCCAAGCTCTTAAACCTATCTACAAACTCAACCATCATTTTGATAACAGATGCACAGCTGTGTGAGTGTGTTGACTGGCAAAAATCTAAGAGCCACAACCAACTGTTATGTGATGTGTAACTTTGGTTACATACCTTTCCCAATGTAAGGTCAGGGAGTCCAGACTTTTTTAAGAAAAGAGCAGCTTCTGTTGGTCCTACTCTCCCTGTATTCCCAGGATCCACCTTCAAAAAAAATCATCAGTGCAGTGTTACATCCCACAGGCATCTCTCTCTCTCGTACCATCTTTTATATTTTTTACACAAAATAGGTTGAAGATTTAAAGTATTACGTTTTGTGTCATCATCTTACCTGCCTGTAAAAGTTCTCATATACAGGGTTCCCACTTGACAACTGTGACAGAGAAAGAAAATTATTAAATGAATAACGAACATGTACAACATCTACACTACTCAAAAAACACTTGCTCATTACAGTATAACACCTGGTCAGTTAAACTTCAGCGGCCTCAATCTGTCTAGTTAGGAAGAATAAACCATTGTGAATCCATTTTTCTTTCTTTGGTACAAATCAAAGAGACAGCAGGTGCACTGGAGAGGCAACAAGACAACAACGAAAAGGAGAATGGTTTTGAAGGTGCTGGCCAAAGACCTCCTCATCCTTCTTCAGTGACTTTCCAGTCAGTTTTTACTTTTTGTTAGTCTCCTTGACACTACTGGTAGTATAAGACAGCAACTGCAGGCCATTCAGGTTGCACAGGTAGTCCAGCTCCTCCAGGATGGCACATACACATATATGCTGTAAGAAGGTCTTCCATGGCTTTCAGCCTAGTCTCATCTCAAGAATATGTGAGATGTCGGCTTTCAGCACCCGACGGCGTGTCTGTGTACGTGCCGTCCGGTGAACGATCCGCGCTTTGTGTTTACGTCTTTGTGTTATTTTAGCGTTTTGGTGGTTGCTGAAATTGTTTTGTGAGCTTTAACCTGACATTCTGGCGTTTCTGGCAAAATACATTTATATTTAAAAATTAATCCATGATTTAATGAATCAATATCGCTTTATTAAAGCTAAAATTGATTTTAATCGGAAAATCGATTTTTTTAAACCCACCCCTATTCCTAGCTTTAAACTCTTCGGGAACTCCCTGTGGAATGCCCGAGGAGTTTAAAGCTAGAAATCAAATACCTGCGGGGTTTCTGAGTCAGACTTTATCTGGACAATTAAAAAAAATGTGTGTATATCAGATTCATTTTCTTTATTACAATCAACAGAGATTTCTGAATCACACTCGGGATGCAGTGAAGGGGCTCTGTGAACAACTAAATCCAACTTCTCTGATGATTTGGAAGAACAGAATGGCTTTAGATATGTTACTGGCAGAGAAGGGCACGGTATGCAGGATGTTCGAGGCTAGTTGTTGCACGTTTATCCCTAACAACACTCCACCTGATGGCACTGTGATTCCAGCATTAGAGTAGCTCACTCAGGGATAAGTGACCTACAGTTGCAATACAGTGGCCTTGTTGACTGTGGATGCTGCCTCATTCCCTACCTCAGAAAATTGGTCCAGAGACTGATTGACACTACTCTAACCAAGACAGTCTGCATGTATCACCAGATAGGACAGAAAGAGAATGACTAAAAAGACGTCCTAAGTCCTATGATGGCGCTACTGAAGTGTAATGCAATAATGACAGTTCTGTTGAAAGCCCAGACAGGAGAGAGATAAACCTGATGTATTAGCAGAAAAAAAAGAATGCTTGGACACTGCTAGCATAATGGACAGGTTTTTGACGGGGCTCCCACACAAACGCAAAGCAGAAGATGAAGCATCGCCAAATATGCTTCCAAACCAAAGAGGAGAAGCCTTTGGGTACACCTGTACAATGGTGGGTAATGAGGAGAGGCCGCAGTGTGTCGTCTGTCTTAAAAGTGCTATCTTGAGACAGTTTAAAGCCTAACAAGCTAAGATGCCACTTGGAGACAAAACATCTAGAGCACAAAGACAAGTCAGTTGACTTTTTCAGACAAGAACCTGTGAATTGTCTCTTTACTAAAGCCGCATCTGTTCCGGAAAATTCTCAGCTCAGCTCCAATAAAGTAACCAAGCGGCACGGTGTAAAAAACCGCACACTATTGCGGAGTAATAAATACTTCCCTGTGCTATGGATATGGTTTCAACTATGAATGATGACACAGCAACCAGCAAACTACAGGCTATTCCTCTGTCCAGTCGGCAGGTGCATTTATGATATCTGAAAAGACATAGATGAACAACTTAAGGTGCGTGACAGCCGCTTTGCTCTGCAGATGGATGAAGCCACTGAGAGTAACAAATGGGAGGACTGCGTGGGGATCTGCAGATCAAGCTATGGCTGGGAAATGAGAAAATGTGGACTCATTTGAGAATTTGAAATCATTCATTGATGACAACAAGCTGCAGAACACAGTGATCTCATGCATGAAAGACCACATGTCTGCCCTTCAGAAATGTTTCTTGAGATAGTTCCTGGTGCAGAATTCCAAAAAACATGACTGGATCCGTGACCCCTTCAGTGCAACACCAGCTTCTGACTTCAGCACATCTGAGTAGGAAAAGCTCATTTATATCACCTCTGATTCAATAAAGAGGATGCAGTTTAAGTCAGAGACACTGGCTGCATTTTGAATTGGAGTGGAGAAAGATTACCCACTTCTAGGTAACAGAGCCCTGACCATACATCTTCCTTTTGCCACATCCTACTTATGTGAGGAAGGCTTTTCTGCTGTGGCTTCAATCAAGACAAAATACAGATCAAAGCTGGGCACTGAACCTGAACTCGGAGTAGCAGTCTTAACCGTAACCCAGGTTTGAGACGATCTGCAGCAACAAGCAGGCTTACACCAGTCACTGAAAAGAAAAATATTTTGCCTAGCAAAAAAAGTTTGTGAACCACTGCTTTACAGTAAGCTTAAGGAATGTATCCCTCTATCTGTCTCTCTCTATCTGTCGTCTTCTCATGCCTTGCTGTGGTGCCAAAGTACAGTTATAATCATGTATGCAAGAACACCATGTAACTGAACTGCTTTTCTGTAAGAGCATCACACACATCTGTTCCCAGAATAACGTTGGAAGACGTGTATAAATGAAAATAAACACGTTGGAACTCACTACTAAGAGAATTTTTCTAACATACTTCTAACACAACTAAGGCTCTTTGCAAGCATCTGCACAAACAGCATGCTGACACGAAGCTAGACAAGAACCCAATGATGATAAAACTGAGTTTATGCTGATCCCAGCTCAGCAGCCTGATTTTCAACAGACAACAAAGGCAAAGTTGTGACTATGTTTTTCCCTGTTCATGTTTCTAAAGTAGAATCGCTTTGAAATCTCTTTTGGCTGGTTTTCAATTTTGTTTTATGTTGATACTTAATTACTAAAAGAAAGACGCTGTGTGTGTCATCACACACATAAGATAGACTAGGGATTTGTTTTGGTGTGTGGGACTGTAGCCTAAGGTTTATATTGTTAACTGTAATTATGAGACAGCGCCTTTCAGGACATTTTATGGATTAATGAGAAAATAATGTAATGAGTAGTGTAATAAATTATTTTCTCTGGCAAGTAATTAAGTAATATACTACATTACCTTCAAGTAAAGTAACAAGTAATGTGTAATTCATTACTTAACTACTACTACCAATAGTAGTAAGCAATGGACTGTCAATAGAAAGCCAGCATGCTTCCAACCCTGAACCATAATTTCCTCTTTAAGCCAAAGGCACCTTTGGTGTGAGTACATTCTCAAGCTACTCTAACATAGTTAAAAAGGGTCATTATGGCCATTAATACTACATGAAATAATTAAACAATAAAAAATTAAATGACAGAAAAGGTTTTTTTATTTACAACTACAGTTTTTTTTTTGTTTGTTTGTTTTTTTGCGCCTGTCCCGTTTGGATCTTTAGCCATCAGAATTGTTGTCTGAAGGCCAAGAAAGATGCCTAGCGGATTTACTTTACCAAGTGGATCATCATAGCCTTGCCATAGTGGTCCATTTGATGGACCTTTATTATAATTATGTATTTATTTTATTTGATTTTCGGTTGTTACAGATGGGACAGACATGACTGGGGGGATAGGACAGGGAGAAAGAATGAACGAAAAAGAGGGAGAGAAAGAAATATAGAGGGAAGAAGAGATGGTGAGAAAGGGGGGAAGAAAAAAGAAAGAAAAGAAAAAAAACACCTGGATCACCTGTATGGAGAAGAAAAAAACAGAAGAGAAAACAAACAAAAAAGAGCCACATAATAAATACAACACTATCACAGTAAACTAGATAACAGCAGATACTAAATATTAAATGTTATTGTGCAGCACGCAAGATCGACAGCGCACAAAGTGCTTTGAGGTAGCAGCCAAGAAAGGTGTAGTTTGTGTCTGCGAACACCCGTGTGTACACCTGTGTGTACACCTGTGTGGATCAGCACACTTGTATTCAAAAGGGTTCTCCATGTAACGATCTGCTAGGGAGTGTGGGGAGCCATAGCCCCGTCCCCCAGGGCATGAAGCAGGTATGGAGTAGATCCAGGCCCCAGACATCCAGAGGCCCCAGAATACGAGGACCCAAGGAGGTCCACCAGAGGGGCAACCGTGCCACCCTCCTGGGAAGAGCTGAGGAGAGCCCAAAACGAGAGGTCACCCAGCAGCCACGG
>VUQG01030690.1:0-16995 GCA_015106755.1 Etia nguti | reverse complement strand
GTTGTAAAACAGTCTGTGAGTTTCCTGTTTTACTTTGTAGGTTGTGTCTCGTTATGCCCATTAGTTCCAGCTGTGCCCACTCCTGTGTGCTATTTCCTGATTACCTGGTGTGTGTATTTATAGTGTGTGTCTGCCTGTACTCCTCGTCGCGTCGTTTGTGTCTCTCCGTGGATCTTCTGCGTTACTCTGCATTATTTTGGTGTTTCTCCGTGTCCCTCTGCTCCTCGTCTCCTCCCTTTGTGTTAGCTTTCCCAGTTTAGGTTTATGTTCTGTTCTGCCCTCACCTTGGTTTTCTTCTGTAAATAAACCCTCACTCGCACCCCAGCCAGTACCTGCATTTGGATCCTTTTCTCAGTACACCACACGACTGCTGCCCCAGCCGTGACAAAATGTGGAGATTACCATTGTTGTTTCAAGACAAACTGCCGCATTTGCTTTACCCTCTACAAATGCCTTGTTTACATGACTTAATGAAACAAATTGATCGTCTTGTGATACAACATAGATCCTCTTTATTGAATGAGGGTGTAACCATTAATAACCTTCCATCTGTCCGTTATCAGGCATTTCATTTTGTACAAATCCACTCTTTCAAGCTTGTATTTTCCGTCTCAGCAGATGCAGCTTTCTGCACTAACTTATCAGCTGTGTTTATGAGCTAAAAGAGAAATCATTTCCTTCCTTGTTACTGTGGCGGGGCGTGGTCCGTGGTGTGGCTGTGGGGGAGGTTGGTGCACCTGAGCTGAATCAGTGCATCACTTCTCCCCTGCATATAAATGAACTAGGGGCTGTTGTGTTGTGGTTCTTTTGGTGTGTGTTCGGCTGGCGGCTTGAAAGCTGAGCCATGAGTGTGTGTACAGCAACCGAGAATAAAAGGAAAATGTCACTGAATGGTGTATCCTGGTCGTGTCGTGCCTCCTACTTGTCACAGTTACTAAAACTGATTCTGAAGTATGATTTCACTAACTCAGAGGGTGTAGCAACTGTGGCAGTTTGTCTTGAAACAGAAAATGCAATCTCAACTTTTCTTTTTTTTTTTTAATGTTGAGATTTCTACTTTATTCTCAAAATGATCGATAATATAAATCACAATTTTGATAAATAAAAGGATCTGGTTTGCATCAGTCACATCATGACCATCAACCAATGCTCACCCTTGACGTCAGAGCGCGCTGTTTACGAGCACGCAAATCTTTTGCCGCCTGGGTGGAGCAGAGCAGTAGGGGAAACACAAATTAATTGGGAGACGCAGACTGAAACCAGACTAAAACGTACACTATAGTCTATAGTACACAGGAGTATTAAGTTATTATGTACTCGTTGTTAAGTTGTCTTGTGGCAACTGACGAATTGAAACAAATGATCTGATCACACAGTAGTTGTGTTTTTCTTTGAACATTAGGAGAATCACGAGTTACACAACTCACAAACTGACATTTTCTTATTCAGAGCCCTACTTGTGTTTAATTTTGCTGAACTTTTTTGCTTTATTTTCCAATTGGAGTTGCAATGCTGTTTGAATGATTTCTTGCTGATTGTATGTGTGCTTTTCTACCTGTTATTGAAGCAATAGTGAATGAATGAATCCAGGATGTTTACACACACACAGTCAAAAATGACCTTATTTGATTAAAATGTTGCAAATTCAATTTCATAATTTTGAAGAATGTTTTAAAAGGACATTTGTGCAGTAAAACCCAAAGAGACCAAACAGGCCCTTGTTACTGTAACTTTGCTCTACCTTGTAAAAATATTGCTTTACCATCAGAGACACATTTTTTTTTATCTGTACATGAGCCTGTAATTAATAACTTGATATACTGTGGACTAATTTCATCTGTAGGATATGATGGAAACTGTGGAGTCATAGGTGAAAGCACTGAACTGAGAAAACTATTCAAGTATGACAATCTTAACATTTGTATCTGAAATCGTTTATTATGGCTGATGTGGATAATCTGTATCATTACTCTCAGATGGTCTCAACCATCATATATAAAATGACACCTGATCTTGGTAGCTAAGCAGGGTTGGGCCGGGTTAGTATGTGTGGAGTGCTGTGGTCTCCATCTCTGCGTGCAGCCATTGTCCACACCTGCTGGTGATTGAGCCAGCTGTACTTAAGACCAGCGCACACAACTAGTCTTTGCCAAATCGTCTGCTAACCTACATTGGTGCTTGGCCATCTATGCCTCTAGTGAACATCTGTGCATGTTTTACTTACCTTGTAGTTTCTTTGTGTTCTGGTCATTCCTCGGATCCTCTACTCACCCACTCTGCAATACTCACATTCCCTTAAATTTTCTGTTTTTGTGTCAAATTTTTTTTTTTGGTTTCCATTGTATGTCATACGCAGGGATTGCTCTGAACCCTTGTGTTGAAACTCGACGGATTAAAGACACATCTCCGCCTGTGAGGGAGCAGAGCTATCAGACTGGAGAGGAAGGAGGTACAGGGAGAGTACATCCTGCAATTTGAGAATTAAAGGATAAGCTTTCTTGTATCTTCTGGAGAATGATGTCATGTTGTAAATGGACTGATTCTTATATAGCGCCTTTCCACTCTACTCCACTCAGGAAAGAAGTGTTTGTATGAATGAGGCATGGTGTATTAAGTGCTCTAAGTGTTTTATAACTAACATTCACACTCAGGTGAACAGCTCAGGAACAGCTCAGGGGTCAGGATCTTGCCCCTTCTAAAGTGTACTCTATACAGAGAACCTTCCTGGTGCAAAACATTGTCTTTCTTTGTTGTTTCATTCAATTATAAGCAAAAAAAGCTTGTTTTTAAGTATTATAGATGCTATTAATATAATAACAATTATTTTATTGTTAGTAGTAGTATTACTGTAGTTGTAAAACGTGTTAAATGTTTTGTTTGTGTCTGTCAGATCAGTTTAAGAGATGCATGAAGCTCTTCGAATAATTTACAAACCCCAGTTTTTAAGCATTTTTATCTCCTCAATGACACATCACAGCCTTGCGCATGCTCTTACATGTGTGTTCTGTTTGTTACTTTAGAGTGATGCATCAGGTGTTAAGCAGAGACCCTCTCTTTTCTTTGTTGATAACCGTTTGTCATGAGTGATTTGGAAATTGCTTCTTGCCCTTGACTGTGTGTTTGTAATTTAAATTGAATTCTTATCATCTACCTTTTTACACTTCATTTATTATTTTTTCTACACTTAGATTATCTACAAAATAATTCAATAAGTAGAGATCATGTGGAAAAACTGCACATGATTTATTCAGATATAAAAATAAATTAAGCTTTTTAGAAGTTAGACTTTGATGACCCATCATAGCAGAAAGAATCCCAGCAGTGAAATAAGTTGGGAGAGGACCCCAAAATGTAAGCATGTATAAAAAGACTGTTTCTGAATCATGCTCTCGCTTACGGCCATACCACCCTGAACACGCCCAATCTCATCTGATCTTGGAAGCTAAACAGAGAGGGGCCTGGTCAGTACTTGGATGGGGGACCTCCTGGGAATACCAGGTGCTGTGAGATTTTTCACTTCTACACACAAACTGCAGAGGACGCTGCTGCTCACTCAGTGGAAACACCTTCAGGAAAATTTTTAAGACAACACTTCTGAAAGTGACGCTTTTCTGTTGTGTATCAAGGATCACTGAGGTTCAGCTCGTGTGACTTTATGGGTCTGAAAGCTTCGGCATGTCAACATTAGTTTATGGCTTTAGTTTCCAGACTGTCAGTAGATGTTCCAGCTTCCTCCTGTTTTCACTTCTGTACAAAGACCCTCAGTGATGATGTCCACTCTGCTGATCCTGAACCTCCACAGCTGTCCGAGGGGCTCGCTGGTTTAAAAAAATAAAACTAACAATTTAGATATTGGAACTAATTACATTCCAATATTTAATCATTGCTTTAAACTCAGAAGAAAACTGTTAAGTCTTTAGAAGCAACACATAAAACAAAGCTGCTGTCAAAGGTAGATTTTTTATAGTCATAGTGATGAAATAATGCATGTCTAAAAGAGGAAAAAAAAAATCTGTCTGGAGGTTTTCTAAACAGCTCTGCTCATAAGTGTACAACCCAGATCTTCCTCCAGATAATGTGCAGAAAACTCCTCTCTCTGTCAGAGATTTTAAAACCAACCAGTGTGTGTGGTTTCACAAGTGCTTCACTTGCACTTTAATAAAGTTAAACATTTAAACTTTCAGTTTGAAGCAGATGGGCTGGACTCTCTGCATGGATGCATTTTGAAAATATGTTCAGCACAGTTGAAGGGGGGTCTTGACTAAACTGTTTCAGTTTTTATTAAATACTTGTATAGTTCCTGGAACATGGAAGACTTCTATAATTAACCTGAGCCATTTCCCAAAAGGCCAGGTTCCAAAGCCCTTGGTGACTTTCATCCAGTGGCCTTGACCTCTGTACTAGCTAAACATATGGAGCGAGATGTTTGTAAATATCTCACCTCTGCTATAGTGGTTTAGTTGGACCCTGTGCAGTTTGCATATAAGCCACAGAGGGGCACAGAAGATGCCACTTTGTTTTTAGTTAATACAGTTTCATGTCACTTATAGCAAACAGTAAAGAGTTTTATTTGTTGATTTTAATTTCAGCTTTTAATACAACGAGGATACATATTTTATTGAAGCAGTTAATTAATATGAGGGTAACTCCACGACTGATTCACTAGATTAGAAATTTTCTTACTGATCATCCACAGAAATCATGTCTTATCTGATCAGTATTTTGTGACATGGCTGGGTGTTATTGTTGCTGTAGTTATTTAATAAGCTCAGAGGAAAACTCTTAAACTGTTAGAAAAAAAAAGCAAACCTAAGTTCCTATCAAAGGTAGACAAGGATTACAAGGATTATGATGAAATCCTGAACTCTGTCAAATACCCCGCATAGCTCCTGCAATCATGACTGTTGTAGGATCAAAATATTTACAAACCTTACACATTACTGAGAATTATTAGCCCTATAACTCTACTAGTTTTATGTTTACCACCATGTGCACTAAAGTGATCAAAATGTGTTGTTATTAAAGATATTAAAGAGATGTTTTCCTGTTTTTTTCTTTGAGTAAATAGCACAAATTCTAAGTGTGTGTGGTTTCACAAGTGCTTCAGTTTCAGGTTAATAAAATTCTCTGTAGCAGCAGCTCAGTTTTTTTTAGTTTATTTAAAGAGAGATGACAGGCAAGCAAGAACAAGATGAGAAACAGACAATGAGAAAAAAAATGTCAAAATGTAGAATATAGACTTTTGCAAGCGAGAAAGTGAAGTCTGAAGGATGTTGCCATAATTGCTGTGATTGTGGTATTTTTCCACCTTAATTGAAATCAATTCTGCATGTTCGCTCATTATTATTATTACTGTTGTATTACTCAAGCAGACTTAACAAATTCTTAAGAAGCATTTCCAAAGCAACATCATGAGAATGATCTTTAAAGATCACTGCAAGTACACAGCAGCTCTCAGTTAAAAACAGCACTGCAAATGTACAGGTTGAAGGTTATTGTTGCATGCGATTTCAATTTGCTTTTCTGTCACTATCCCTTTGTACTTACAAGTATGCTCATAGTTTTCACTGCTCAGTTTACAATGCAAAATTGTCATGTTTGCTTGACTTTTATAAAGATTGTCATTGTCATAAACACGATTGTTGTCATGGCAAATTTCTTTAATTTCTTTGAACGTACTATTGATAAAGGTATTCCTTATCTTACATTTATTATTGTTATCTTTGATTTCCCTTATCCTTATTAGGACATCACATCCACCTTCTGGTATGCCTTTGATAACATGCTGGTTTTGGAAATCATCAATGGGTCCATCAAGCTGTGGGTCCTTGCAGAGCACAGTGACACTGAGCACCCACAACAGGAAAATGGAGAGCTTCATCATATTTCTATTTTAAAGACAAAAACAAAACAAAACAAAAAACATTAACAAGTGTATGAGTGTAAATTAGTATTTTTTTGTTTCTGCAGTGTTTTGCCATTTGGCCAAATTAACACGTTAAAGTCAAATTACAATAGACTTTTAATACTGCGGTTTGAGGCAGCGGACAATGAAGATGGTCAGTGAAGGAAATTCTCTGAAACATCATTGGCTCACAGTGGCGAGGTGACAAAACAGCACCTGCACATTTGATCAGTTTGAATGAATGTGAATATTTATCTGAAGATAAATCAGTTCAAGTTGTGTCTATATGAGATATGCAAAAAATTATACAAAATATCCTTGTGAGGAAAGTTCACCAGCTGAAGATCATGTCATGTCATGTCATGCAGTAGATATCTGGAAGGTGAAATAGTTTTTCATTTTTCTTTTATTTTTGTCTTAAGTAGTCTGGGTTTTAACAGTGGTGAGGCACAGGTGCTCATTCTTTTAATTGAGTGCTTCCATTTCCATAGTGATACATTTAACTATATTAATATATGCAGACGTAATGAAACTGATACTACTGATGACACGATTAAACGTTCCTAATGTTTGGTGGTTGTGAGAAAAGTTTGGTTTACAAACCTGTGTTGATAAATGGTATGGGGACTCTAATTAATTTGAGATCACTTTGATCACTTTATGCAGACTTAGTTAAAGGCTTTGTGCAGGAATGCAGTTGTGAACCAGGGCAAGGTCAAATATTCGTACGCTCTCTCAGAAAGTTGCTGCCTGGATGTGAGAGTAGATAACAGGAAAAGGACAGATTGGGCATGTGAGGATTAGACAGATTAATAGGTCTTGTTTTAGTATGAGAAAACACTAAAGCTACTATAATCATTTGATTCGGGAAAAAGAACAAATCAATTTATATGTAAACTTGTAGCAGAAGAAAGTTATTTTTTGATCAATCAGATATGCTTGGCAGACTGTGGTTTTTCTAACTGGAAGAGATCCATGTACATGCATTGTTTTGAACTGCTTGAGGTAATAAATGAGTGAAAACTTGTAGTGGGACTGAGGCGATTTACCTCAGATAAAAAGAACCTCAACATGGTGAGTGGTGAAACTATGTTGCACCTGACTAATATGATTTGAATTGGTAAAACGTAAGTACAGCATTGTAGCTGTTTAATGAGCTGACAGAAATGTTTATTTTCAAATTACCTGCCAATTAAAAAAGTGTCACTTCACGCTTCCTCCTCTTAGTGCTAGCTAGACTCTGAAGTACTACAAACACAACTTACAAACGCATGCACTTTAACTGGCGTATAAACACTATAAATGAACCCAAAATAACAAGCCCATTTTGAAAAAGTTAGGAGTAGAAAGTACAGATATTTGTTTAAAAATAAAAAAGCATAAAAGCAAAAAGTTGTCAGAAAAATAAATACTCAAGTAAAGTACAGATACTTGAAAATTTTAGTCAAGACTTGGACTCAAATACACCCATGAAGGTGTGCTGAGCTATCTGGCACCAAGATGTTAGCAACAGATACTTTAAGTCCTGCAATTTGCGAGGTGGGGCATTTGGGAAATTTGGAGCCAAGTTAATACCTCAAACCATTTTTGCTTTTTGGGAGGGTACATTATCCCACTGAGAGAGACCACAGCCATCAGGGAATACTGTTTCCATGAAAGGGTGTACATGGTTTGCAACAGTGCTTGGGTAGAGCATTCTGGTGCCAGGTGTTCCCTATGTATGTGATGGACACCCACCCGGTCATCCACATGGTGTAAAAGAGAATGTAAATTATCAAACCAGGTCACCGTCTTCCATTGCTCTGTGCTCTTTTTCTATTGCTCGTATGGCCATTGTTTCGTTATGAACAAACATACAGGCCTTTGTAATCTGTGAGGACTTGAATTTTTGTGTTAAATTAGCAAGATATTTTTAAGACTTACTTTTAGATTTCCAAATTACCTTAATTTGTCGCTTGATTGATGAATGGTTAGTTGTACAATCTTTAGAGTTTCAGACACAAACTGGTCATCTGCAGCACCAAGAGGTGAAGATGTCTTCAGAAGGAAATTCTCTAAAACCAGTGAATAGTTACAGTGAAATCATTATGTAGTGTCAAGCTAATATTATCTTTAGTATTAAAGAAAATTAAAGTTCTTCTCAATACACACCAAAGAAGACAGTCCAGTACGCAATAGGTCTAGCTTGTGGCTAGATTGGAATAATGACAGAATCTATGTAATGCTATATATACGATGGCTCCAAAAGAAAATTTGATCTGAAAACAGAAATGACTGTCACTCTTATCTAAGCGATTCTTTTCCTCACTCTGCACCACTACAACCAATCTTAAATTTTCTCCACCAGCTGAATATAGTGTTTATGTGTTGTGGTAAAGTCACTGTTTTATAGTTTAGGAAACAGCAAATAGAACTTTAAAAAAAAAAATTTACTTTGTTTTTCTCTACTTGTGTTCTACTTAACAGATGTTCAAGCTGAGTACCTTAATTATATTATAATTTAAGTTCAAATAAAGTTTGTATTCATTTAATATTATTTTATTATTATATTAATGATGTGATTTATTTAGCTTTCCACACAAATAGCTGGTACAAATGTCCTTCTCACAGCTACTTTTGACTTTTAAAACATGAGTACATGTCAGAGTCTGTGCTTTCTAACTTTTGAGTAAAGAATTTGAAGCAGTACTTTAGATTTTACTGGAGTATTTTTAGTATCTGTATTTACTTAAGTAATAAATGTATGTAATTTAAACACTTCTACAAATAGCACACGGTGGAGAATTTACACATAAAGCTAGGTCTATAAAGTTTTGGACACGAAGACAATTTCAAACATTCAAGATGTGACTGAAGTTCATACTTTCAGCTTTAGTTCAAAGGATGAAAAATTTTGCATTGACTGTTCGGGAATTACAGCCATTTTTATACAGAGGCCCCAATTTTCAGAGGCTCAAAAGTAAGTCAACAGACTAACAAAATTTTAAGTATAAAGTTTGTTTTTATTACTTGAATGAAAAATGATTTGCGGTCAATGACATCCTGAAGTCTACAACCCATGGTTCCAGAGTTTTCTTACACTCAAGAAAAGCAAAGGTTATACAAAAGCAAACAGATGTAACATTAAAAAGGTAAAATATAACAAATCTGAAGACTGACCTGTGTTAAGCTGAGGATAAATCTAAAAGGATCAAAAAGAGAAGAACAAATAAATAAATACATAAAACCCAAGGCACAAAAGTAAGTATGAACCCTTATTTCTGTGTGAGCCCTTTTTATACTACATTTGCACTGCCTTAGTCATAAATAGCTTCAGTCACATAGCAACAGCTTAGCAACTACATTTCCTGTCCACTTCATGCCTCTACTTTGAGCCCATATATGGGGTATAAAGAACAAGCTGCAGAGTGGGAGAGACATGAATACATCCTTCCCTTGTGGCATCCTCCCTCTATGCTGTGAGCTCCTTTGCCCTGTAGTTTCCATAGATTCACAATTTTGTTTTTCTGCTTCCAGGCCTATTACAGATTTAATTTTTGTGTTTTGAATACTTCAGCAATAGAGTTGCGTACGTTTTTTGGGTTAATTATTGTCTCACGAGTCCTGCATTTTAGGTCTGTTTCCTACCCGCCAGACGTTTCATGACAATTATTATGAAAGAGTTTGACAGCTGGAAGATGACTGCTTTGACTTTAATAAAACAGCACTCTGCTATAGCCAATGACATGTTTGCAGAACTTGTGTGATGTGAACACATAGTTTTGTGTATTAAAAATAATTGAATTGAATAATTGAATAAATGACCGCATGGCTAAATAAATCTCAATTAGATTAAATAATGAAACTGAAGCTACAGAACACAGCAGGCAAAACACATTTTCTCTCCTAACACTGGACATCAAGTGACAACATGGAGTTCAAGTATTATCACATCTGAGCAAGAGAAACATCCCTCTGCTTACTCTGAGGTTATATTGAACTATGAACTTCAAAATTAAGTTAAGTATAAATAACTCTACAAAAACAGTTTTAAACTGACTTCTGACCAGCGCAAAGCTGCTGATAACCTGATTCCTAAGCAGAGTGACCTGTTGACAATTACTCCTCAGTATGACGCTGCTTATAAGAGTTGGGGGAACACTCCACGGAGCGGAATACTATGCATCCTTGATTCACAACACCGCGTAACACAACTGCTGATCAAAGAATATGAAAATGAGCTTCTACAGTGTCAATGACTGTTTGGTGAAATAATGAGAAGGTATTGAATTCTAGGAGGAAGGTTCATTCAAACAGCATCAATACAGACATGGTGAGTGTCAGTGCTGGCAGCACAGTCCAACACAGTGGCACATTTGCACCATTCAAAGCTTTGTCAACATAAACCAAATAACACATCCTAGAGAAACTTTTTCACTTCCTGTGTGCCTTTTTTTCATAAATTGCAACCCTTTGAGGATTAAGAAATTTGCTATCAATAACTGTTTGAAAATAAAGGTCTTTTAGATGGTTGCAGTAACCCATTAAACTGTCTTGATCTTGTAAACTGTCTCTATCTTGATATTTGACAGCAACATTAAATATGGATGTAGTCACTGTAACATCACCCACTGATTTTGAATTCATTTTGAAGCTTTTGGCTACTTAAAGGATTTGGGGTGAAGACTATAGGTGATCATTATATGTTTTTGTTTTTGTTTCTTTTTACCTGACCTCATCTGAAACAAGCAAAAGCAAGCAGGGTACAGTGTGTCTAAAAGTTTGTCTCCTCTAAAACTTCTTCCTTACACCAAATATTGCACACAGCTGTGATATGCTTCTATCTTAGGCCATCAAATAAACACTGGAGTCAGTAATTTCACCCATGCCGTGTAATGCAAATACAATGAGAAACACTTCAAGGAAAACCAGTGCACAGATACAAAAGACACATTTATTTATTACAGCAGTGCAAAGTGTTCAGCTAATCTGACAAAGATGTACGTATTTCACTGGAACTAGATCCATGGACAAGCTCGAGCTTCATTTTTTCAGATTTGTGCATAGTTTAGTTGTGTGTATATAAAATGAGGACAATTCATTTTATACTCAGTATCATTTAAAAGCTGGTCAAAGATGGTACTTAGTTAAATGATTATATATTCCACTGGTCACTTTCTGAGTAAACATCATTTTCAGATTAATTCAGAGTGAAACTGAACAAAGAAGGACTCTCACAGCTTCACTCTGTGTCTGTACTAAAGATTTATTTAGAGTGTGAGTAACACTCTACCACATGTGTTTATAGTGCAGACAGCTCTGTATGTGATATATTCACAGTTACAGTAAATAAGACATTAGCATAAGTCATTTGACTCTAGTGGTGTAAGTGTACAGAAAAGAAATCATGTGACCTGTTTTTGAATTCACACTTCACTTGTCGTCTTGTTTCAGCCAAAGATCCAATGTGTGTTCTGCACATAAATGATGAGTTAGGCAGATATAAAGCTAAAAGTCACATATTGATGTTCATTGTTTTTTAAGATTCACACCAGCATACTCTCTCTTGGTGAAGGCTTAATTTGTGCACTGAATGTTTTCTAACTAAGTAAAATGTATTTATTGAGCACTTTTTACAGATAAAAATCACAATCACAATAATAATATAAAACAATAAATTTCTAAACATAAAACAACAAATTAAACGTCTTCAGCTGCTTTTTAAAAGAATCACTGGAGTCTGTACAGCATAAAGACAGCAGAAGAGAATTCCACAACCTTGGTGCCACTGCCTGAACAACCCGATCCCCACGTGTTTTCAACCTAGTACATGGGGCCAACAGCAACCTCTGGCCTGAAGTTTATGGGAAGAAGCATGAGGTTTAAACAGGTCAGATATATACTGGTGAACTTCACCATCTAGACCCCTAAAAGTTAAAACTAATTTTTAAAAGTGAAATCTAAAATTTACTAGCAACCAGTGAAGAGAAGCCAAAACTGGAGTAATATGCGATCTTTTGTTAGTGCCAGTTAAAAGTCTTGCCAGAGTAATTCAGTGCAGTCTGAAGATGATCCAAAGTTGATTTGTTGAAACAAGTAAAAAGACTGTACAGTAATCCAAACGAGAAGAGATAAAAGCATTTGTAATCTCAAGTTCCTCCATTGACACTATTAATTAGACTAATCAAATACACACATAAACAGTAACCAGTACAATTTAGGGCTCATAAAAGAATTTAAACTTAGAAGATGAGTCCATATATGAACCCCAGAGAAGTACTCAGTACTCATAGTGCTAAATGTTGCACTTGAAAGGAAAATGTAAATCTGGGTCATTTTGCACAAATATTCAAATAAAAGTGGCCAGTGATGGACACATCTTTCCCCTCATCCCCAGACTCTACTTCCCCTTAAAAGGTATGATACTGGGATTGAGAATGCATGAACATATTCCTTCCACTGCACTTCATATGTGTGTTTGATGTCTCTGTATTTATGAATGCATGTGGTGGGACAGATGTTTAAATAAATACATCAAAAAATACATAAATCTTTTATGCAGGAAAACTTATATACAGTAACTTTCTTTGTGTCCTGATTTATGAGACATGGGGACATGAGACAAAGGATGCTGGTGTGAATCCGAGGTAGCAGAACCAGGTGAACAGGACTGAGACACTCCTGAAGATCAGTATGTGACATAAGGGATACATGGTCAGCACACACTTTTCAGTCCCCCTCACTGAAACTGGACAAAATGTGAAGTCTAAATGCAAAACAGGTCACATTCTCTGTAGACAGACACCACCAGAGAGACATGTGATATGCTGATGTGTTTGGCTCACTGAACTGTGAATATCTCACATACAGAGATCTATGTGGCATAAGCATATGCTCTTAAAGAGTGTGATATTCACCCTATAAATAAACCTTCAGTCTACACTGTGATTCTGTGAAAGCTCTTCTTTTCTGAGAGTTACATTTTGAATTCGACCTGATGCCGTGAACAGTGTTTACTCTGAGTAGATCAAATCCAACTGAATGAGGAAATATTGTTAAGTATAACCTTTTGTACAGTAATGTTTAACATAAAAGTTTATCTCTGTTGGAGTTAAAATTTTTTATGTTTTATGATAAATCATCTCACTAATACTATGACTTTGAAGTTTAAATGATGATTTGAAACATATTAATCAGAGAAAGACACACTTGTGTGGCTCCTGATGGTACTTTTCTGTGTCCATAATTCCATCACTTTTGATGCGATCTCCAACACCACTAGCTGAAATTTCCAAACCATGACAGAGCCTCCACCGTGTTTTACAGATGTCTGTAGACACTCACTGTTGGACGTCTCTACTTCTATTCAATCACAGTGATATGAACCAAAAACGTCACATTTGGATTCAACAATGAAGACCCAGATATCTTTAGAGAGAGCATGTAGAAATATGCTCTCTCTTTCTAGTCCCTGTCAATACTCTTGCTGCAGCATTTTGGATTAACTGAAGGCTTTTCAGGAATATAAACATCCCATGCCCTGTTGGATTTATTTAAACATTGACTGAAATCATACGGACAATTTTTCTTGACATTTATAGACTTTTATTTCTATTCTAGGCAGTGATTATTCAAACGCTGACACTTGCAAGACAGAGGCTGTCAAAAATAATGACAATAAACATTTTGACCAGCAGGGGGGTTTGTATGCACATGAAGCCTTGAAAAAATGAACCTTTGTTTAAACCAAATGAATAGAAAGTTTCACGGCTTCATCTGGTCATGACTAAAAGGTGTGTGATCACCCCGATGTGTGTGGAGGCTGAGGCTGGGAACCTGAGATTAGTCCTGCCCCTGCACAAAAAACAATACACACAAAGATAGTGGTGAGTTAGAGCACTTAGGTAGACAGAAAGAGAGAAAGTGGTGAGCCGGCACAGAGAGGACTGAGGCCCGTGACATGATGTCATTTTTTTTTCAGGTAGGGTGACACACAGACAGGTTGTATTATCAATGTCACTTATTGAAATGATTTTCTTTTTGATTCTTAGTGGGTTCTTATTGGCTCCACTTTGAGATCCACCACCATCTCTAAGCAGCAAATCAAAGGCATTACATTCATGCAAATTAATAGTATGCTGTGGGTCATGCAACGTTTGTGCCTGTCGGAGGTATCTCCCCTCCTTGTTGAGGTCAGTACTGGGGTTGTTACTTAATAAAGTAATGCATTATACATATTACACAGAACACTGTAAAAGTATTGCAGTACACTTTTTACTCATTACATTACTTTTGGGGTACTCTGTGAAATAGCTGAAGTCTATTTTACACTGTCACATAATAGCCTGTTAATAGTATAAACCTTAGGAAACAGTCCCACACCCCAACACAAATCCCGATCCTAATGAGGTCACTTTCTCTTAGTATTTAGGTATGAACACAAAGCTGACAGCACAAAGCAAAAATGAAAACCAGCCTTTAAAGTGATTGCCACATTAATTCTACTTTAGAAACATGAACAGGCATAAATGGAGGCTTCAAGCCTGATTGTTCGTTTGTTTGTTATCAGTTCAGGTTGCTTGGCTGGGGGTTGGGGTCAGCATTAACTCAGCTTTAATATCCCCCTGGGTTCTTGGCTAGATTAGCCCTAACATGCAGGTGCTTGCAAAGAGCTGAAGTTGTATAAGCAGCATAATGCAGTTGTTTCTGTCCTGGATTCCATTTACACTTTACTATCAACCTGTCATCATTTTACACAGTAAAGATAAAAGTAAGGTCCATGTCCATGCTGTAAACTGCATCAAAATTTTCCTCCTCCAACACACAAACTGAAATAAGCTGATTGTAGTGCAAATACAAGTGGAACCAATGAGCCGAGTCGATAGACACGCAAATTAATACAACCTGAGATGAACAACAGCATGTGTTCAGGCAGGCAATACCGCAATCCTCCCAGGATCAAATGTATCAGTACTTCACCCCAAGGTCAGAACATGCAATGCTCAGATAAACTGCAAAAAGCACTATGTCTGGCAAAAACCAAACACAGCATTTCAGCACAAACTGCTCATATCAACATGAAGTCCTTTGTAGATCAACGTACTCCAGCGTTTTCTGAGGTCCTCTAAGAGCCTATAACTGTATAAAACGTCAGGAACAAAGAATAGAAAAGGTGCCCATCTTTTATATGCCAAAAGAATCTACTTAAGTTTTATTTAACTTAAGTTTTTTTAAGCTCATTATAAACAAAATGGTTTACAGCTAAGGATCACCCCAAGAAAAGACCAAAAGTGAAACAACTATTCGCCAGCCGTTCTTTCTAAAAAGAAAACAAAAAACGTCCTGGCCTTTTATGGTATCAGTGCACTTTTTCAAACAAGACCAGTGACAAAGCTGTTGCAGATAACTTAATCATGATTCACTTCCCTATTATAAGCCCATATATGGAACATAAAGAAGAACCACACAAACAAGGTTATAGAAATGTGATAAAAAACAAAGAAAATGCACTTTCCTCCTTGAACTGGAGCCAGCACTTACTATTTTATATTTTACTTCCAAGGAGCCAGACTTTCTAATATTTTAAAGTGGTCTTGAATAATACTTTAGACTTTCTGAAGATTTTTTTAAAAACGTTTTCTTTAGAAATTGGCTGTTTTTTAAAAATTCATTTTCAATCCAGTCTTTGTACCCAATTTTTTTTGTTTGTTTTTTGTTTCAGTTCTGATTAAATCACTCATGGACAAAAGAAGATATGATAAGCCAAAAAAAAACCATATCAACAGCAAGTGATCAGTGTCTAAAAGTCATGTCCTTATTCATTTACTGTTCACCAAAGCCTCATCAGTAGAACATTGGCTGTCAGCGTCACAGTCTGGGCAGGTCTTGGTTGTTTTTTCTCCTTGCTTTCTCTTTTTCTCTCAAGTAGAGCATTGTGCTGACTTTGCACCCTGCCCCACCTATGGACCAAGTTCTCCTGGTATACCTGAGCTTCAGCCTTCACACCTATTTCCCATTCGCTTACTGACAATATTTAAGGAGTATTTGGAGTCTCCATTTTCCATCAGACCTTAGTCTTCCATGTAGTGATAACCAGTCTCCCTAATCTCTGTGCTCTATAGTTCCGTGCAATCCCCAGCATATGTTTTCCCATCTCTACCCTAATGAAACACTCTATTTAAAAGGTGGCTGAAAATCTATCTACAGCAAATGAATGGTATCTGGAAGTCATGTCCTTAAAAATATTATTTTGTTAGCGCTTTGTTGTGAATTTAGCTCTTCTTGTTTCATTCCTTGTGTGTCTCTGGTGATTTTTTTTAAATTGCAGGCTTCACTTGCCTCATTTATGGTAAGAGTTCATGATTCAGTAAGAAAGAGACTGGACAAAAATTACATCCATGGAAGAGTTCTAAGGAGAAAACCACTGCTGACCAAAAATAACAAAGGTGCATCTCATCTGCTGATCCCTTAGACTTTTGAGTAAATATTCTGTGGACTGACAAGGCAAAAGTGAACTTCTAGGAAGGTTTTAAGTCTCGATACATCTGACATAAATAGAAAAGCCAGCTATGAGTGAAAAACAAAATTTGTATGATGCCGTGGTCGTGTGGCATTAAGTTTCTGAAACACAAACAGACAAGTAGGAAATTTTCTTAGAACTGGTGCACTGGTGATGCAGGTGATGAGTTAAATTATTATATAAGGCGGTGCTACTGAAATGTATAAAAATCAAAGTGGCAAGAACCAAGTGTTCTTTGTTCCAGTTTGACTGACTTGAACGTAACAGCCAGTGGCGCATCTAGAAAATCTTTGTTGGGGGGGCCAGGTAGGGGCACAGATTTGGAGAAGGGTGGCAGATGTAATTGGCAGATAATGTTAAAAAAATTTCTACCAACCATTAACCATAATTCAATAACCCTATAAACCTAATAACCGAATGCGCTTTTAACGCTTATTAGAATTAGATTTTAACCACTACAGTGCAAAGTTTTTAGATAATGCATTGATAAAGTACAAGAGATACAATCAGTGCTTTGTCAGTGTTTATTCAGCATTCAAGGACAGCAATATTTGCATAGTATTTTTACCCTTCCTTGCATTTTCCTTATTCA